>CAUYQU010047424.1:0-30610 GCA_963574635.1 Cheracebus regulus | reverse complement strand
TTTTTCTAAAACCTCTTCCTCTTTCTCTTTCATTTTTTCTTTCTTTTGCTGTTTCTTTCTTTCTCCTTTTCTCTCTTTTTCTAAAATCTCTTCCTCTTCCTTTCTCTCTTTAAAATAAAATAAAATAAAATAAAATAAAATAAAGAAAGAAAAAGAAAAAAAGAAAAAGGGGGCAAAATGTAACAGGAGGTAAATGGTATGCAGGTATGTTGTATAATCTTTTTTATTGTGACAACTTTTCTGTAAGCTTATATTTATTTTCGAAACAAAGTTAAGCAAAGCAAAATGCTTCACTGGCTTTCCTAAGAATAATATCCAAAGCCCTTACCTACTTCTCCGGATTTATCCACTGTTTTTACCCCTTGATGTTTAAGCTTCAGCCATAATATATAATTTTAGTTCATTACCTGTCAACTTACTGTTTTCCAAATTGGAATGCTATGGTCTTTCCAAGTTGTCTACCTGGAAAACTCCTATTTATACTTCAACACCCAGAGCATCATCCTTCTCTATGATACCTGTATTACTGGATTGAATTAATCATCTGCCCAGCCTGCATTCACGTGTTCCTCATTCTGACTCTTATCCCCTTCTATCGCATCGTGTGATTCATCTATTTCCTCTTCTAATCTCAGAGTTCTCTAGAACAGAGGCCCCCATGTCTTATTCATTGTTGCATCCCCAAAGGCTGAAATCCTGATTTCTGACTGCTCATGTTTGTAAGTTCATTTTTATCTGCCAGCTGTGCTGGTTTCTCACCTTCTGCCATTTGAAGTGTCCGCAATGGCACTCAGCTTGCGGCTGCTTCCTGTTGTTCCCAGCTGAGCCTTGGCTCCTAGCTACTCTCCCTATATTTTATTTTTATTTTTTTCCCCATGTGAAGGAAGTGAGCCTGTATCGACGCAGAGGTGAAATCTAGTGGTCATCATTGTTTGCTATAAAGCTCACCCCCACCCTTGCCGCTCCAGTGACCTCCTTTCCTTTACCCTAATTCTGTGTTTTAGAGCCAGTTGCTTTACCTCTAGAAAATCTCAGTTTTCTCCTCTAGGAGGGAATATTTGAGTCCAACATTCCTTATAAGAGGGGATTTTTATTTGTCTGTTTAGACCTCTTGTTCAGACAGTTCATACGGTTCATTTGATCTTATCTTTTGCGCTAATTTGTCACAGTTCATCAAACATTAATAGAAACTAATTAGTTATTTCCTTAGAGTTATGTAAGTCAAAGACCAGTGTGCTACACTCTTGGCAAATGTGTCTTTTTGGATTATGTTTTCATTCTACAGTTATTTTAGGAAAAGGTAAGCTTAGCCCATTTCTAGCAATAAACGGCTCTTCTAAAAGTTGCAAGTTTTCATTGCTATCTTACAACAATATTTGTTTTGTGACTAAGAAATAAAGGGAGCCTCTAGAGAAGAAAAATATCGATATTGGTAGTAAAACACATTCACTCTGAAATACCACTTCACCTGTGTGTGAATATAAGAAGTGTGACTCTGAAATGAATGCTTCATGACAGCAAGGATCCTGTCTTTCTTGTTTAACACCTTATGTCCAGGGCCTTGAACAGTTCCTGACCCACAGTAAGAGTTCAATGAATATTTGGTGGGTGCATCAGTGAATGAAGTCAGCCAGCCCATTTGGGAGGATGTCACATAGTTCAAGGAGCTTCAATATATTGAAGCAAGTGGAGAACAGGACTCTGAATAGCTTCTTTGGTCCCTGAAATTTGTCATAGGAATGCCACATGATGCTTCTGCTTTAGCTATGATGAAGATGTTCATCCAGGCCTGGTCAAGGCCATCTCGTGATGGATCATCTCAATGCATCTGGAATGGAAGCTTGTAACAGTATTTTTTGGTCGTTTTGTGTTCCTGCTGTTGTACGTTGCACCATTTTGAGCCAGAGGTTTTCTGGAGTAGTTTTACTGTAATAACAGGCGAGTTACTGACAGCCATTACCTTTCTCATCTGCTTTTTATCAACACAGTACAGTTTCCTGTACCGATCAGTGATGGGGAAATGAGACAGCTGACATTAGTACACATGAGTAACACAAAGTCGTTTTTTGTTAATCTCCCAGGTCATATGCTCTAACCTTACTCATATTTTAAATGATTTGCAGTTATTTTCTTAAAGACCCATTTTATTTTCTCTTTGAGTTCATGTTCTTTCTTATGGCAGCCATGTCTAGATACTCTTTTTTGTTTTTTGTTTTTTTTTTTTAAGACAGGGTCTCACTCTGTCACCCAGGCTGGAATGCAGTGGTGCGATTTTGGCTCACTGCAACTTCCACTTCCCGGGTTCAAGTGATTCTCCTGCCTTAGCCTCCTGAGTAGCTGGGATTACAGGTGCCCGCCACCACGGCTGGCTAATTTTTGTATTTTCAGTAGAGTCAGGGTTTCACCATGTTGGGCAGGCTAGTCTCAAACTCTTGGCTTCAAGTGATCCATGCGCCTTGGCCACCCAAAGTGCTGGGATTACAAGTGTGAGCCACCACAACCCGACTGTCTAGATATTTTCTTTTTCTTTTTTTTTTTCTTGAGACAGGGTCTCACCCTCTTGTCTTCTCTCCCTCTCGCTCAGGCTGGGTGCAATGGCGTAATCTCGGCTTACTGCAACCTCCGCCTCCCGGGTTCAAGTGATTCTCCTGCCTCAGCCTCCCAAGTAGCTGGGATTACAGGCGAGCACCACCATGCCCAGGTAATTTTTTGTATCTTTAGTAGAGACGGGGTTTTACCATGTTGGCCAAGCTGGTCTTGAACTCCTGACCTCATGATTTGCCCGCCTTGGCATCCCAAAGTGCTGGGATTACAGGTGTGAGCCACTGCACCCAGCCAATATTGATCTATCGTTTACTTCAGATTTTCTGAAAACTTAGCTCCTTTGCTACTCTTCAAATCTGCAAAATGGACAAATGACAATGTGGGGGCAGTGGGAGAGAAAGAGGCCTTCATATATACTCTATACATCATCAAAATACAATGCACTATACCTTCTCTGCATAAACTGGAAATGAAAAAACTTGCTACAAAAAAGAGTGATCCTTTGGGCTTAAATTGGATTGGCAGCAGCTCAGATTCTGCTGTGGATTGAAGTCATTTTCTACCTCGGCACTACTCAGTCCATGGGGAATGGTGAAGTCATGATTTAGCAGCAAGATTCTGGGAGCAGGCCAGCATCTACATCTGTTATAAACTGTAAGTGGACTGGAAAAATGCTTTGAAGAAAAAAAGCCAGGGTAGGGAGGTGAAAGAGAACACAAAACCTTTACTCTCAAAAAAAAACCATGGACAATGAATTGATCAATTACAAAGACATTAGATTTAGAGAAAAGTTCTTATAGAAACAACATGTCTATAATAATCCTGTCTTCATCTTCATCTGTTAAGTTCACTCTCATTTCTGACAATTCAAGAGTCATAATACATAATACAAAAAAACCGTATTAGGAAGAACTGCAACGTGACTTATAATACTTGGGATGAGTCTTTAATGACTGAAATTCAGTGCTTTGGTAACACTTAGTAGACATTCAACACATTTTAGTGAATTGCATAATGGATCTCTTTTCTCCAAATATGTGACTACACCATCTTATAGGAACCATTTGTTTTCATTTTAAAATTTTTTCTACCAAGCAGTTCTCTGTCAATTGAATAACATGAAGATAATGGGAGGAGTGTGGCCCACTTATTGGAAAGAGTTTGGAAACAGACTGGCCTGGGTTCAAATTCCCACTCCATTTCCTGGCTGTGCTACGTCAGGCAAGTTGCTCTCTGACCCTCAGCTTTTTCACCTGAAGCGGGAAGAGTCATGACTAATTCACTGGATTGTTGTGAGGACCGAGTGAATCCTTGGGAACACAGAAAGCACAGGATAAGTGTTAGCTCCCTTTCTCTCTAATCTCCGTGAGTTCCGTTTTCCTCTATGTTCTTATTGTCCTCCAGACAGTGATGTATATCCACAGTCTTGATTTCTGGAAAAGGTATCTTTGATTGGAGTCAGTGAAACAAACTTGGCTTGTATAAGCTTGATTTTTTTTTTTTCTGATAGCCCCAAAAGTGGCTAGAAAAAAAAAACACCAAGGTGGAAAAACAGGTAAGTGGCTTCTATGCACAAGGAGGGGAATTCTGAGCCCAACTGGATCTTCACAATGGATTTTGGGAAGCTGGGGCAAGGATCAACTGGGCTATTTATCTAAAATGCCAGATTCTTGGAAAAACTTTGAAATAGCAGTTAAATCTCAGTAAGCAGCAGATAGATCATTCAAAATAATAGTAATGGTTGAAATAATTTCTTGTGACTTGCAAATAGATATATTTTTTAGTTTCTCAGAAAGACACAATATATTTCTAAATTAGTTAACCGAAAAAGTTCAAAAGGGTCCCTGGGGCCTTATTCAGCCTCTTTAAGTCATAACTTCTGTATGTAAAATGGGAGGATTGAAGGATTGAAATGGAATTAATTATTTCTTTTTCTTTTTCTTTTTTTTTTTTTTCTAGAGACAAGGTTTCACTATGTTGGCCAGGCTGGTCTCGAACTCCTGACCTCATGATCTACCCACCTCGGCCTCCCAAAGTGCTGGGATTGCAGGCATGAGCCACTGTGCCTGGCCCGGAATTGATTATTTCTAAGGTCCATTGTTTAACATTCTGAGATTTTGTGCTTTTTAAAAACCGATATTAAAATTGTTTTAAACTTTCTATATTAACAACAGATAACAGTGGTTTACTGACACTTTACTTAATGTAAATGACTCAGGTCATTTATTCCCTACAGTAGTCCCAAGAAGTAGATATGATTATTATTCCGATTTTACAGATAAGGAAACTGAAGCTGAGAGAATTTAAGTAATTTTTTCAAGATCACTCAGTTAGGAAATCGCAGAGCTAAGATTTAACTGGGACTTTCTGAGTTTATGCTTGATGCTTTTAACCCAAACCTATACTGTCTCCCAGTATACGGTACACACATTGTTCATTGAAAGTGGAATTAGCTTTATTGGTAACAGAGAAAATTCAATCTCAAGGAAAATGTTATCTTAAATAAATGATATAGTGGATAATTATATATATTGAAACCAAGGAATTTCCAATGCTTTGGACAGTGATTCCTGTGGGTGGCCACAGTGTTTTATTTATCTGGCTCCTTCTTGCCAGTTATAATAGGTATTGAGTAAATTTTTATTGACTGAAATGTATACTGCATGACTGCATTATTAATCATTATAAAGGTCTTGAAGGCTAGAAGCAACTTTTATAGCTCATTTCATCTGTTGACTCCCTAGCCCACCCCCGATATTTTATAGAAGAAGGAACTGAAAAGAGGGGAGACTGTGAGATGTAACAAGCACCCATGGCTCCTGATTCACAGTCCAGGCCTCTTTCTACATTGCTGTCATATGGAAGTCTTTGCTTCCTGAAAGACTGTTACTTCCTGACAGTGTATTCACAGTGTTCAAAGCCCAGTTCTGCATTGGTTGAGATATTTAGACCTTCAGTTTAAGTCCTCTCCATTTTTGTCCATTATTCACCCTTGAAATGGGCTGGGGACATGGCAGGAAATGCCAGCTGGCATGACAGAGCACTCCTCTGAGAGAGGACTTATTTTGCCTGGCCTTGGAGAACTTGCTTGCCTTTTCTCAGCTGTGTCTGCACCAATATGTCTGGATGTACAAGAGCCAAGGGGATGTTTCACCATCTGCCGGTTCAGTGGGGAACTGGCCTTTCTGCTATGCTCATAGCGTGTTGGAAGGTTTAGTGGCTCCGGAACAGCCTGCTGAGGCACTCTGTTTTGGATAGAATGTTACAGAAAGGAAACTGTCATGAGCTCCAGAGCCAAGGGTGTGCTTGAGGCTTGACAAATGGTTTGCATACAACTACAACAGCAAGCGTGTTCTGAACACATTGTAGTACTGATGCATACTTTCTCCTAAATATACACCCTTATCACATTTGGACAATCAACTGAGAAGAGTCTGTCCTAAAAGAAAAGAAATCACCTTTTCTTAATTACAAAAATACTACACATTTATTGCAGACAATTTAGAAAGTACAGAAAAATACAGAGAAGGAAATAAATACTCTTCATCATATTACCATTCAGGGAGAATCATTGTGACATTTTTGTTATGTACTCTTTACAGTTTTAAAAATATCTGTGTCTGGGCACAGTGGCTAATGCCTGTAATTCCAGCACTTTGGAAGACCAAGGTGGGTGGATCACCTGAGATTAGGAGTTCAAGATCAGCCTGGCCAACAGGATGAAGCCTCATCTCTACTAAAAATACAGAAAATTGGCCGGGCATGGTGGCAAGTGTCTCAGGAGGCTGAGGCAGGAGAATCACTTGGATCCAGGAGGCAGAGATTGCAGTGAGCTCAGATCATGCCATTGCACTCCAGCCTAGGCGACAAGAGAGAAACTCCATCTAAAAAAAAAAAAAAAAAAAAAAGATATATATATATGGATTCTGTATGTTTGTGTATGTGTGTGTGTATATTCTTTTTTCTTAAAATACAAAATAAACATCTTCTTATACCATTAAATCTTATTTTACAATATTTTCAGCAACCTATAGTATTCCATCCTATGCTTATACCATAATTCAGTTAACCAGTTCCCTATTGTTGGGTACTTAAATGTTCTTCAGTTTTTTTTGTAATTATAAATAATGCAATGATCAGAATCCTTTTCCCTAACTCTGATTGTTTTCTTTTTTTCTTTTTTAAAGATGGGGTTTCACTATGATGGCCAGGCTGGTCTTAAACTCCTGACTTCAGGTGATCCACCTGCCTCAGCCTCCCAAAGTGCTAGGATTACAGGCATGAGCCACCGCGACCGGCCTCTGATTGTTTTCATAAACAGATTCTTTTTCTTTTTTCCTTGCCATATTGCCCAGGCTGGAGTGCAGTGGCATGATTGCAGCTCACTGCCTCCTCGACTTCTTGGGCTCAAGCAATTCTCTGTCAACCTCTCAGGTAGAGGCTACAGCCACTACAGGCGTGAGCCACTATGCCCAGATACTTTTTTAATTTTAATTTTTGTAGAGACAGGGTCTCACCATGTTGCTCAAGCTGGTCTCAAACTCCCGGCCCCAAGCAATCTTCCCACCTTAGCCTCCCAAAGTACTGGGATTATGGGAGTGAGCCACTGTGACCAGCTATAAGCAAATTCTCCCCTCCCCTCATTTGAGACAGAGTCTTGCTCTATCATCAGGCTGGAGCACAGTGGTGCTATCTTGGCTCACTGCAACCTCCGCCTCCCAGGTTGAAGCGATTCTCCTGCCTCAGCCTCCTGAGTAGCTGGGATTATAGGCATGCACCACCATGCCCAGCTAATTTTTATATTTTTTAGTAGAGACAGGGTTTGACCATGTTGGCCAGGATGGTCTCAATCTCTTGACCTTGTCATCTGCCCACCTCGGCCTCCCAAAGTGCTGGAATTATAGGCATGAGCCACCGCTCTGGCCAAGCAAATTCTTAAAAGCAAAATCGTTGAGTCAAAGGTGATGACTACTTTACTGGGTATCCACTGCCAAATTGCCTTCCAGCATTATGCCAATTTACATTACCACCAATAGCATATTAGAAGGCAAATTTCCTAGTGTCCTTACTAACACGGGGAGTTAGCTTTTAAAATCATCGCCAAGGTGGCAAGTGAAAAATGCTAGTACTCAACCTCTACACGTAAATGTAGGCAGTTTAACACAAATGTTCTTAATTTATTTTATTTTATTTTATCTTATTTACTTATTTTTTTGAGAGGGACTCTTGCTCTGTTGCCCAGGCTGGACTGCAGTGGTACGATCTCGGCTCACTGCAACCTCTGCCTCTTGGGTTCAAGCAATTCTTCTGCATCAGCCCCTGCTAGTAGGTGGAATTACTGGTGCGTGCCACCATACTTGGCTAATTTATGTATTTTTAGTAGAGATGGGTTTCATCATGTTGGCCAAGATGGTCTTGAACTCCTGACCTCAGGTGATCTACCAGTCTTGGC
Organism: Cheracebus regulus; assembly: GCA_963574635.1. NCBI lineage: Eukaryota > Metazoa > Chordata > Mammalia > Primates > Pitheciidae > Cheracebus > Cheracebus regulus. The sequence continues at coordinate 22,614 of CAUYQU010047424.1, read as the reverse complement.
CTCCCAAAGTGTTGGGATTACAAGCATGTGCCACTGTAACTGGCCAAATGTTCATAATTTAAACCAAAGTAGATTGCAAAGAATCACAGACAGTCTCTTTTATTCCCAAATAAAGACAATCACGCTTGAGCTAGTTTTGCACATTTGATTTTTTTTCTGGTTAATTATAAAAAAAAAACATGATACCATCCTGCACTCAGTTTGCAAATGAAAATATCCTAGAGCAGATAACCATATATATGTGAGATTAGCTTCATTGGCAACACATTCATATATAGTCCAGGACTCCCCATGGATAACAAAATTCGAGGATGCTCAAGTTCCTAATATAAAGTGGAGTAGTACTTTCACAGAATCTATACATATCTTGCCTTCTACCTTATTTTTTCTCGTTCTCTCCTTCCTTCCCTCCTTCCTTATCTTTCTTTCTCTCCCTTTCTCTCTTTCTTTTCTTTTCTTTCATAGATGTCAGGTCTCCCCCTGTGTTGTCCAGGCTGGACTCAAATTCCTGGACTCAAATGATCCTCCCACTTCGGCCTCATGAAGTGCTGGGATTATAGGCATGAGCCACTGCACTTGGCCCTTTATACTTTGAATCATCTCTAGATTATTTATAATACTGCATACAATGTAAATGGTATGTAAATCGTTGTTATACTGTAAACTGAATTTGTATTATTTTTATTTTTATTGATCCTGAATATTTTTGATCCTTGGAACTCATAAATACAGAGGGCCAAATACACACACATACACACACGCACACAGTTTTATATATATATATATATATATATATATATATTTTTTTTTTTTTTTGAGACTGAGTCTCACTGTATGGCCCATGTTGGAGTACAGTGGCATGATCTCGGCTTGCTACAACCTCTGTCTCCCAGGTTCAAGCGATTCTCATTCCTCAGCCTCCTGAGTAGCTGGGATTACAAGCACACATCGCCATGTCTGGCTAATTTTTGTATTTTTAATAGAGATGGGGTTTCAACATGTTGGCCAGGCTAGTCTCGAACTCCTGATCTCAAGTGATCCACTGGCTTCGGCTTCCCAAAGTGCTTGTATTACAATCATATGCCGCTATGCCCAGCCTACATATATTTTGTTTGTTTGTTTTGGAGAGAACCAAAGTGGTTATTCTGCCTCTTGCAGTGATGATAAAGAGTATTTCTGCCAGGCATGGTGTGTCAAACCTGTAATCCTAGCACTTTGGAAAGTCAAGGCCGGAGAATCACTTGAGCCCAGAATTTAGAGATCAGCCTGGCCAATATAGGGAGACCTCCTCTCTACAAAAGATTTAAAAATTAGCCAGGTACGGTGGCACGCATTTGTGGTCCCAGCTACTCAGGAGACTGAGGTGGGAGGATCGAGTGAGCCTTGGAGGGTGAGGCTGCAATGCACTGTGATCTTGCCACGGAACTCCAGCCTGGCCACAAGATCAAGACCCTTGAACAAAAACAAAAAAAAAAAAAAAGGAGTGAGTAAAGCTAGGTTGTCTACAAGACCGAGGTGCTCAAGAGATGACTTATTCATCTTTGTATTGCTAGTTTCTATGACAATACCATTTAAAATATGTTCTACTCAGAATTTAGTATTTTTCCCAAAGATTTGTACTTAATCTAGGCTGGGCGCGGTGGCTCACGCTGTAATCGCGGCACTTTCGGAGGCCGAGGTGGGCGGATCATGAGGTCAGGAGATAGAGATGAAACCATGTTGCCCAGGTTTCATCTCTACTGAAATACAAATAAACAAAAACAAAAACAAACATTGGCCGGACGTGGTGGTGGGCGCCTGTAATTCCAGCTACTCTGGAGGCTGAGGCAGGGAAATTGCTTGAACCCAGGAGGTGGAGGTTGTAGTGAGCCAAGATCGCGCCACTGCGCTCCAGCCTGGCAACAGAGTGAGACTTCATCTAAAAAAAAAAAAAAGAAAAAAAATTTTGTACTTCATCTTAGCAGAAAACCAGAGGTGATAAGAAAAAAGTTCGTTTGTTTCTTATCAAGTAAATAGAGTGGAGGATGAGATAAATCTCCAATTTTAATATTTGTAATTGCGTTTTAAGTAAACTAGTGTAATGTTACCTACATATGATTTTCTCAACATATTTCCAAAATCACCCTTTATAAAAATACATACACTATATTTCTGAAGCATTTATAGTGTATTATTTAGATGAAATAGGCAGAAAAATTGTTCCAAAATAGCAATGGGAAAAGAAAACCCTATGAAGGAGGATTTTATTTCTATTTCAAGATTTTAGGATTTCCTATAGTAAGAAGCACCTCATTATAATGAAAATTTAGCTAAAAACTTAGCTCAAGGCAGTGTGCTATAATGGACAAAGCAGGTCACGGTCAATGAATCTGGATTCTGATTCCAGCTTTGTAATTAATCAGGGAAACTTGGACCATCCAATTAGCCTCTCTGGGTCTCAGTCTTCTAATCTGTAAAATATGAGATTTGGACTTGTTTATTCTTTCCAAGTCAGAGGGTTTCTGATTATTTTTAAAAATATATATGCATATATATATATATATATATATATACATATATATTTTTTTTTAACAGAGACAGGGTCTCACTCTGTTGTCCAGGATGGAGTGCACTGGTGTGATCATTGCTCACTGCAGCCTCTAACTGCTGCGCTCAAGGATTCCTCCTGCTGGAGTAGCTGGGATTGCAAGGGAGAACCGCTGCACCCATCTGAAGAGTTTCTGCTTCTATTTGTGATTTTAATAATGCAGTTTAGCCAGATAATGTCAGTTTCGGTTAGTTATTTGGCTGATGTCTTCTTATCTAACAAAAGAAACATCATTTTGAAAAGTATCTCTTTATAGAAAGCTGAATTGTTATTCTATAGAAGCAAGGGCAAGGAACTACTCAAAGAAAAGAGTGAGGAGCAAGAGAATTGAGAAGGAAGACTGAAATGGTGTTTTAAGGTGAATGCAGGAGTGAGTAGCTGACATGGAGAAAAGGAGAGGTAGGTGTCCTCTAAGGAGGGTGTTTTGAAGATTTGCTCTGCTTTATGCAATGAAATTCTTTTTGTTGTTGTTTTTTAATACAGATGGGGTCTCACTATATTGCCCATGCTGGTCTCAAACTCCTGGGCTCAAGCAATCCTCCCACCTTAGCTTCTCAAAGTGGAAGTTCCTTTTTTGATGCCTCATGAAGAGACCCAGAGTTAAGACCTATATAATTTATATAACCTATATATATATAATCTATATAACCCCCTGATTGTTCTTTGTGGCAAGATTTGGTTCTTTACAGGTAGGACAATGGGATAAACCTGAACATGTGATGCCCATATTATTTTAAAGTTAGATTTATGACCTAGAGAGAGCTACTTTAATGCAGCCATCACTCCTAAAATAATGTTATTAAAAAGCAGACAAGGAGATGATTTATTGAGTATGCAATAGCCACTTCACATATACTGTCTCTTATATTTTGAACAATTCTACATTGTATATCTTTTTTTCCCCATATAAAATCTGCCTCTGGAAAGTTGGACATTTCATTTTCTCTTAGGAGAGTCTCAAAGAAATATTTCATGAGATAAGCACAACTTTGTACATTTCTGCAATAATCTCAGCCATTGCTAGCTGTTCTTTGCTATATTAAAAATTAGATTACTCTAAATTATGTAAACATTATAGAGTTAAAATAAATATTAGTAAAAGTTGAATCTTTTATTTATTTATTTATTGAGACAGAGTCTTGCTGTCACCCAGGCTGGAATGCAGTGGTGCGATTTTGGCTCACTGCAACCTCCGCCTCACAGGTTCTAGTAATTCTCCTGCCTCAGCCTCCCAAGTAGCTGGAATTACAGGTGTGTGCTACCATGCCCAGCTAATTTTTGTATTTTTAGTAGAGATGGGACTTCACCATGTTGGCCAGGCTGGTTTCAAACTCCCAGCCTCAGGTGATCTGCCTGCCTCAGCCTCCCAAAGTGCTGGGATTACAGGTGTGAGTCACTGCATCCGACAGAATCTTTAAACATACTATGCATAAAAAGTATTATCTTATTCTTCCAAACCAAATATTTAAATGAGTGGACATATAACTGCAAAGTAAAGAAAAAAAAAGAGTAGTTCTCATGTTGAGCATGTGTAATAAAAGCAAAAGCAAAGCTTCTAAATGTATTTGGAACTTGGTTCCTTCTCTTAGTTTGTACAGAGCGACCCCCAAATTGGTATAACCAGGGCTCCTGACCCCCCAGCTTGGTCTGATTTTTGCTACACGGACTGCCTCAAACACAAAAGACCCTCCTCAACCTCTGCTTCCTCCTCTTTGTCCATTTTGCCAGCAATAAATCTCTGCAAACAACCATTTGGTTATAATTACACCTTGTGTTCTCCTTTGGGTCAAGGCTGAACTCAGGCTCTTCTGGATGGTGAACTGATGAAGGACATCATAAGAAAGTTTGAAGTTCTGCAAAATTGCTGTAACATCCTGCCCTCCAGCTCTGATCTACAACCACACCCATGCTGGCTGGGCTATTCCTTTGAAGACAAAGAACTTAATAATAAGCTTTGGCCCTCTCTGCCCAGTATGCACATGGTGCCCTCTACTGGCAAAGTGGAGCCACAACCAGGAAGGGGACGGAGAATTGGATTGCTAATGGCTTTGGATATTTGACTAAATTAGACCATAGTACATGCTAAGGCCTTTCTGATAGCTTTTTGTTTATTTGCTTATTATAAGCATTATTTGAGTTAAAAGTAGAAAACAGTATGCTTTTGTTTGCAATTTAATCATGCACGTTGCTATGGCAATATAAAGTACAGTAATTTGCATGCACTTTATCCTATTCTTTTAGATATTTTTTATATATAAACAATACATTTAATTATTTATTAAGTGTAACAGTAATTACGCCAGTAGCTCACTTCTGTAATCCTGGCACTTTGGGAGACAGGAGCTCACTCCTGTAATCCTAGCACTTCAGGAGGCTGAGGTGAGAGGATCGTTTGAGATCAGGAGTTCGAGACCAGCCTGGGCAACATAAGGAGAACCCCCTCTTCTCTACAAATAAAAGAAAATTAGTTGTACATAGTGGTGCACAGCTGTAGTCCCAGCTACTCAGCAGGCTGAGGTGGGAGGATTGCTTCAGCCTGGGAGGTTGAGGCTGCAATGAACCGTGAATGCGCCATTGCACTCCAGCATGGGCAACAGAGTGAGAGACATTGTCTCAAAAAAAAAGAAAAAGAAAAAACCCCAAAATAATAATAATCAAAAAAATGTTCTTCAAAATAATTTCCTTAGTATGTTGTTGGTATAAAGCTCATAATTGCAAAGATCCTTCAATTAAGGGAATAAACCCAAATTATTAAATAAAATAGAAACACGTCTGAAAAAAAAGGCTATAGAAGAAAGTGCACAAGAACAGGCACTTATACATACTTTTCAAAAGGACATAAACTGCACTTTTTTGGGGAGGGGGGTACAGAGTCTCACTCTGTTGCCCAGGCCAGGCTGGAGTACAGTGGCACAATATCGGCTCACTGCAACCTCTGCTTTCTGAGTTCAAGAAATTCTCCTGGCTCAGCCTTCTGAGTAGCTGGATTACAGGCACACACCACCATGCCCTGCTAATTTTTGTATTTTTAGTAGAGACGGGGTTTGACCATGTTGGCCAGGCTGGTCTCAAACACCCAATCTCAGGTGATCCGCCCGCCTCAGCCTCCCAAAGTGTTGGGATTACAGGCGTGAGCTGCTGTGCCCAGCCAAGTGCATTTTTAGGTACTGTTTCTCTTCAGATTTCCTTTGTCAACAATATATGGCAGGACTTTTGATGCCCGGATGCTAACACAGAAAGATGTTTAAGTCACCTTTAGGTAAAAAAGCTTGTGTCTAATGCACAGAAAATAAGTAGATAGCATGTTATAAATAAAGGTTTGCAAAGATAGTTGTTGGATATTGAAAAGACTTGCTGTCTCTTCATAAAATCTAGGTATATTATACCATTGGAGTCAAACTCTTAAATGGTACTTGATGTACAAAATCTTCACCTTTAAAATAATTTTTGAAAAATTTTTTTAAAGAGATGGAGTCTTGCTTTGTTGCCCAGCCTGGACTCAAATCCCTGGGTTCAAGTGGATCCTCTAACTTTAGTCTCCTGAGTAGCTGGGACTGTAGGTGCACACCACTACACCTTGGTAACTTGTACAGTTTTTAAACAGGCAGATATTTCATTTCTGTTGTGAGAGCCAACTATGTCTCCTAAGCCCTTGTATTAAATAGACACACACTAAATATAAAATGTTTTAGCCGGGTGTGGGCTCACACCGGTAATCTCAGCACTTTGGGAGGCCAAGGTGAATGGATCACCTGAGGTCAGGAGTTCAAGACCAGCCTGACCAATATAGTGAAACCTCATCTCTACTAAAAATACAAAATTAGCCAGGTGTCATGGCACATGCCTGTAATCCCAGCTACTTGGGAGGCTGAGGCAGGAGAATTGTTTGAACTCGGGAGGTGTAGGTTGCAGTGCCAAGATTGTACCATTGGACTCTGGCCTGGGCAACACGAGGCAAACGATGCCTAAAAAAAAAAAAAAAAAAAAAAGTTTGGCATATAGTCATTGGATTTTTAAAAAACAATTACAACTGCCAGAATTCCCATGTTTTATCATATTGAGTAGTTTAAAATTTTATTTAAATATTTTATTCTTTCTTTTTGTCTTTCTTTCTTTCTTTTTTCTTTCTTTCTTTTTTTTTTTTGATACTGGGTCTCGCTACGTTGCCCAGGCTGGAGTGCAGTGGCTATTCACAGGCGCAATCCCACTACTGATCAGCATAGGAGTTTCGACCTGCTCGGTTTCCGACCTGGGCCAGTTCACCCCTCCTTAGGCAACCTGGTGGTCCCCCACTACTGGGAGGTCACCATGTTGGTGCCAAACTTAGTGCGGACACCCGATTGACATAGCGCACTATAGCCCAGAACTCCTGGGCTCAAGCGATCCTCCCACCTCAGCTTCCCGAGTACTGGGACTACAGGCACGCACCACGCCCAGCTAAATATTTTGTTCTTTCAAGGAGAATTTTACTCTAATCTCCTTCAATTTCTTTCGATCATACTCTGGAGTGGACACACAAGTTTACTGTGCAAGTTCATTAAACCATAAAGTGTTTCACAGTATTCACTGTTAGTTCTAAAGTAGCATCTTTAGCACATACAAAAATAGTTTGAGGATACTGCTGGAAAGCTAAAATAGTCTACATGTAATTGGCATTTTTCACTATTGCTTTGTTCAGGGAAAATGCCTTGTGTGTGTCTCTCACGAGGATCATTCCTAGCAACAGAAATATTTATTCCTCCAGGTTTTAGAATTTTCTTTTCAAATCCATCACATTCTGCTTGTAAACTTGCAGCACACTCATCAAGGTTATGAGCACGATTAGGATCTATAACAATATACTTAAAAAAGTTACAGATACATACAGTAATGGTAGCTTTCAGGATGATTTCTAGGCCGTATTACATGCTCATCCATGTTAAATGTCTTCACATATTTATAAGAAAGGCTTCCATTCTTACAATAGCCTTTTAGCTTTTTTTTTTTTTGAGAGGATCTTGCTCTGTAACCCAGGCTGGAGTGCAGTGGGACAATCCTGGCTCACTGCAACCTCCACCTCCCGGGTGCAAGCAATTTTCATGCCTCAGCCTCCCGAGTAGTCAGGACTACAGGCCTGCACCACCAAGCCCAGCTAATTTTTGTATTTTTAGTAGAGACAGGGTTTCACCTTGTTGGCCAGGCTGCTCTCGAATTCCTGGCCTCAGGTGATCCGCCTGCCTCTGCCTCCCAAAGTGCTGGGATTACAGGCGTGAGCCATTGCGCCTGGCCATCTTTTAGTTTTCAGTAGCATCCTAAAGGCATACTCCCGGTTGACCGACTCTTGTGATGCTAAGGCAGTGGGAACCCTGTTACCTTTTTCCATGAGAAAAGTCACTGATTTATGCTGTGGTAATAAATACTCAACTTTCATATTTCCATTCTTTTTCTTTGAAAAGAGAGCTGTGACCACTTACACAACATTGGCTTCTGAACTTAAAGCTATTTACAGAGTAACTTGGGTGACACTACAATTTTAGATGCAATGACCTAAACTTTGTTTTCTATAAAGATACAGATGTCACTTTTTACTTTCAAAAGTTAAACTATTCTGTTCTTCTTGATCATTATGATTTCCTAGCTCTTTTGTGCTGGCGTAGACATATAGCAGTATAACAGCCAAAGTCGATGAGCCATTTGACAATGAACCAGTTTTGTAGGGGCAAGCTGAACTAAACTATCATAATAATAGAGAATGTTGCATGACATCGATCTTCACTTTGTATTTTTCTTTTGTGGTATCAATCCCAATAAAGGCTTGAAATTATCCTGCAGACAACTGCTGAGGACTACCATGTTTGGGAACATGAAGAGTTTGGCACAAGCAGTTTCATGTCATGGTGTAGGATAAGCTGCTTATCCTCTTTGGGGCGTCCATCTTATTTATATTTCCAATACATGTTATGAAACATTTCTTTTAAAAAAAAGTTTCTCTTTTCTTTTTTTTTTTTTTAAGATGGGGTTTCACCATGATGGCCAGGCTGGTCTTGAACTCCTGACCTCAGGTGATCCACCCACCTCGGCCTCCCAAAGTGCTAGGATTACAGGCATGAGCCACCACGACCGGCCAAAGTCTCTCTTTTCAAAAAATTATTTTAGGTTCAGTGGTACATGTGAGGGTTTGTTACATAGATCTTTTTTTGTACATAATATTTTATCACCCACGTGTTACCCCCACTGCCCAACAGTTATCTTTTCTGCTCCTCTCCTTCCTCCCACCCGTCCCCATCAAGTAGAACCCAGCCTCTGTTGTTTCCTTCTTTGTGTTCATAAGTTCTTATCATTTAACTCCTACTTATAAGTAAGAACATGCAGTGTTTGATTTTCTGTTCCTGCATTAGGTTGCTAAGGATGATAGCCTCCAGCTCCATCCATGTTCCTGCAAAAGCCATGATCTTGTTCTTTTTTATGGCTGCATAATATTCTATGGTGTATGTGTATCACGGACATATACTTTGGTACATATATGTGGTACACATACATGGTATATGTGTACCATGGACATTTTCTTCATCCAGTCTGTCACTGATGGGCTTTTAGGTTGATTCCGTGTCTTTGCTATTGTGAATAGTGCTGCAGTGAACATTTGGGTGCTTGTGTCTTTATGGTACAATGATTTATATTCTATAGTAATAAATTTATATATCCAGTAATGGGATTGCTGGGTCAAAAGGCAGTTCTGCATTAAGCTTACTGAGGAATCACCATACTGTTTTCCACAATGGTTGAACTAATTTGCACTCCCACCAACAGTTTATAAGGATTCCCTTTTCTCCACAACCACAACCTCACCAGCATCTGTTATTTTTTGACTCTTTAATAATAGCCATTCTGACTGGTATAAGATGGTATCTCACTGTGGTTTTGATTTGCGTTTCTCGAATGATTGGTAATATTGAGCTTTTTTTCCAAATGAAAAAAGCCTCTCTTTATCTATGTAAAACATTCTATGCTAGGAGCCTAACCACCACACATAGTAGATGACCTAGAATGCAAGTTCGGTTTAAAAGACTTGAAACTGGGGTGAGGGGCCCTCCTTTCCTCCCCGTTGACACCTCTGCCAACCTTTCTAAAACACTATATTGAATTTCCTCAAAGCAAGGGAAAACAAAAGCCTTTTCTATTGCTATGTAGTTTTAAACCAATGGCTTCTTTTGCATACTTCTATTTATTGCTTAATTAAGAGGAAAAAAGATTATTCACATTGAGAAGAAAACTCTTTTTAAAATATTGCAAACCTTGTAAAATATGGCACATTGTGAAAAAAATTTAGTTTTCTTTTTCATGAAGATGACAATTAAAAAATCATTAAAGCTTAATACAGATACTCTAATAATTTTAGAACTAATAGTCTATGTTGAATCTATGTATCAAGTTTCAATGAAGTGAAAAATATTCTGCAGAGATGGAAATATATCACATTTTATATTTTATTCATTTTCTTTGCAAAGGATATGACATCTTGGAAGACAGAACAGGTAGAAAATGGAAACATATGTTAAAAAATGATCTTATATAATTATAACTATCACATATGCTGAAATTTGGCTTGCTCTGCTATTGCTAAAGGGCTTAGGCAAATTATGTACCCCACACTTTAGAATAAATATTCAAAGATAAAAACTTAATAGAAATAAGAGGCTCTTTGGCTTTAATTTTCTTATTTAAAAAATCTTCGTCAAAGCTAGAAGATGGGAAATAATTCATTTGTGAAATTGACAATCACACTATAAGATATATATATATAAAGATAAAAAATTATAACCTAAGTACAGAAATCTTGACCTTTAGCTAGAAATAACCCAGAATACTAACTGCAAGGAAGTGGAGGTATAACCTGTCAAACCTTTTAATAGATTAAAAAATCAGCTTGAAAAATATTTAGCAACCTTACCCATACTTGCTGATGATATCTCTTATAGAGGTAAGCCTCAGTATCTTATAGATCATGCCATTATTCCAATAGATCATATTTTCAAAGTGTCATCACATGTTACAGCTTGGTTCTTTCTGTTTAGGCAAAGTCTGAATGGACTTACACTAATTTCAACCTGTATTTCATTTAAAAAAAAAAAAGATAAATGACCAGGCATGAGTTATTGTAAACCTTTGGTAAACTTTTAATTTTACAGTCTTAATTTTGTTTAATTTTTTTGGAGATGTGGTCTTGCCGCTAGGTGCAGTGGCATGTGCCTGTAGTTACAGCTACTCAGGAGGCTAAGGCAGGAGGATTGCTTGAGCCCAGGAGTTTGAGGCTGCAGTGAGCTGTGACTGTGCCACTGAACTCCAGCCTGGGTGACAGAGCGAGGCTTGTCTCTAAAAAACAAAAAGATAGATGGTCTTTAATTTTGTTTTCTACTAAGAAATTTTTGGGAGAAGGTAAACAGGTTTAAAAGAAATTATGGGCCAGTGTGATGGCTCATGCCTGTAATCCCAGCACTTTGGGAGGCCAAGGCAGGTGGATCACGAGGCCAGGAGTTCGAGACCAGCCTGAACAACATGGTGAAACCCCATCTCTAGTAAAAATATAAAAATTAGGCAGGCATAGTGGTGTGCGCCTGTAATGCCACCTACTCAGGAGGCTAAGGCAGGAGAATCACTTGAACCTAGGAGATGGAGGTTGCAGTGAGCTGAGATTGTTCCATTGTACTCCAGCCTGGGTGACAAGGCAAGACTCCATCTCAAACAAACAAACAAAATTAAATAAATAAATAAATAAAAGAAATGATGTTGAGTGCAATACTTTTCCAAAGTTCTTATTTGAGGTGCTCATTATGTTGGTGGATTGTTGGGAGACAAGAAGCAACTTCTCTGAAAAGGTTGCAGGGAGCCTCACTCCAAAGCAGTCATTTAGATAGTACCAAAATCCCTTTATGATGCGTGACAGTACATAAACAGTTTCCAAGTTTGTTAATCCATCTGATTCTCATAACAACTATTAAGTAGTTAGAACAGACACTATTGTCCTGTTTTATAAGATTCTAAAAGTAAACAAACATCCAAGAACACAGAGCTATTAAGTGGTGGAGGGAAGTTTTGAAATCTAAATTGTTGTGACTCCAAATCTCAAGTTCTTTTACAACTTTATAGTAAAATGTTCTAGATTCTTGTGTGTGTGTGTGTGTGTGTGTGTGTGTCTGTGTGTCTGTGTGTCTGTGTGGCGGGAGGGTGGGGGGGGTGGGGGCGGGGTTTAGAAGCGGTCTCAGTCTGCCTCTCTGTATCCCAGGCTGGAGTGCAGTGGCATAGTTCACTATAGCCTCAACCTCCCAGGCTCAAGCCATCCTCCCACCTCAACCTCCCAAGTTCTGGCAGTACAGGTATGCATCACCACACTGGCAGATTTTTTCTACTTTGTGTAGAGATGGTGTCTCACTCTGTTTCCCAGACCAGTCCTGAATTCCTGGCCTCCAGAGATTCTCCTGCCTTGGCCTCCCAAAGTGCTGGAAGCACAGGTGTGAGTCATACTGCACTCAACCTTTAGATCCTTATGTAAGCAAATGCTTAACTGCTACCAAATAGCAGTCTTTAACTCTCACCAAATCATATTACTTGGTACTACAAGTGGTGTCATCCCTAGGTTACAAGGAAGTGTAGGGAAGACAGAGGCCAGCCTAAAGTCATGATACTTATTGATATCTTGGCAACTAGGTATGTGCTGTCACAGTTTTACCTCAAAGGAATAAACTTTAGTAAAGTTTAAATAGAGTAGGACCATCTGTTGCACAGTTTCTTCCCATTATCCTATCACCATAGCAACCTACATACCAAATAAGCAAAGTTGATTGGGAAAGATTACAAGAAAGTGTCAGTAAAGGCGGCCTTCATTCCTAGTTCCAGAATTATCTCAGGGTCTCAGCTGGTGCTCAGTCTTCCTGTTGCCTGGCACCGTGTGACGTTTAGCTCATATTTATCTTCAGCTGGACCCCTATACTCTCTCAACATTTGGCACCAAAGGGCTCTCCTGGATTTTTTGCGTGACTTTGCCAATATCCAGTTTTCATAGATAAGAACAATACCAACATTACATAAATGCTACAGGCCAAAAAAGAGGAAAATAAAAAAATTTTTTTTTGTTATTGTGGAGATGGGGTCTTGTTATGTTGCCCAGGTTGGCCTCAAACTCCTAGGCTCAAGCAGTATACCCACCTTGGCTTTCCAAAGTGGTGGGATTACAGTTGTAAGACACCGTGCCTGGCCAGAATAATTTCTGTTCTAACAGATTGTACAGACTTTTCAAAATGGATTGTCAATTATCAATGAGTGATTTTTATGATAAAAAACTTAAAAATTTTAAGCGTTTATTAAGTGCCAGGCAGTATGCTAAGGGCTTTGCATAAATTATATCATTAATTATTTCAGTTACTTCAAGAGATAAGTATTATTATCTCTCTCATTTTACAGATGAGGAAGCTAAAACCACAAAGTTTAAGTAGCTGGTCCAAGCTCATTTAACCTGTAAATTATGGGACTGAAGATTTCACCTAAGCTTAGAGAGGCATTTTGATAATAAAAGCAGTTTGGGGAGAAAAAGCGTAGGGCATATGGGCCAAGAGGTGGCTGAAATAATTACTGACTTATTTCCTTAAGGCTAAATCTGATTTTATTTATACAAAGCTTCTAAGGTTTGAAAATTAAGAGAGAAATAATAAGTGAGGTAATCAATATGTCAGCTTGATTTAATCATTTCATTGTATACGTATATCAAAATATCACATGTTGCACCCTGTAAATACATTCATTATTTGCTAATTAAAATATTTAAAATGCTGGGCACAGTGGCTTATGCCTTAATTCCAGCACTCTGGGAGGCTGAGGAAGGAAGATCGCTTGAGTTCAGGAGTTCAAGTTCAAGGACAGCTTGGGCAACATAGCGAGACCTCATATCTATAAAAATAAAACTCTCTGGGAAAGCTGGCACATACCTGTACTCTCAGCTACTCAGGAGGCTGAGGTGGGAGGATCATTGGAGCCTGGCAGGTTGAGGCTGCAGTGAGCTGTCAGTCGTACCACTGCATTCCACCCTGGGTGACAAAGCAAGACTCTGTCTCAACAACAACAGCAGCAGCAGCAGCAACAATAACAACACAATTTGAAAAGAGAAAACAACTGAGACTAAGGTGAACCATAAACAGGCATTAATTTTATTAATATCAGGTAGCTGACCAAAGTATTTGCTGTGCTGATACATAAATAATGCTCTATGAGAGGATTCTTTTCTGCTGTGCAAATCAAATGCAAGAAACTTGCCAGAAGAAACAGCACAGTGTAGACCGTGTTACACTGTAGTTCCTTTGCAAGGCTGAAGTGGGTAGAAGTAGACAGACCGATTTATTGATTTATTTTTAGATAACATGTTTATCTTTTTGTACTTGTGTTTTAATACAGTTAAGAAAGCCAATAAATAGTTGTCATGGGTATCCAGGTTTATAGGTCTAAAAGGCTTACAAATACATGCTTGTTATTTCTTGATTCATTTTGACCTGACAGCCATGTCAGGGATTTTTTCCCATGTGAAGGAACTGTAGTGGAAATAGCTGTATATCCTGTAGACACTTGGAGGACTGTGATTCAGGGGAAGAATCTTCCCATTTTCTCCTATGAAGAGGTGGAAAGAGGAAGGGTTGCATCTCATACAGAAGCTTTGATGAATTACTCATCTACTGTTTCCTTCTGGGTGTCTTATCCTTGGGACATTTTTTCACATTAGGTCAAAGTCAAAACCAACAATCACGCAAAGAAACTAACTAAGACAATTACATAGCTGAACACCCTTACTTTTCCTTTGTAAATCTTTTAGAAATGAAAAATACTGATATTAAAACCACTAGCCCCAATAAAAATTCTCAGCACTGAGGCCCTAATGGGCTTCCCTTTGATACAGGGCAGGCAAGCCCCAAAGTTGGGGCTTAGCCAGAGAGGGTTCTTGCCTTTGCCCATGAAATAATTCAAGAGCAAGCTGGTGGTGTTAGACAGCAGTGTTGTTTTTGTTTTTTTTGAGATACAGTCTCAAAGGCTTGGGCGCAGTGGCACAGTCACAGCTCACTACAGCCCCAACCTCCCAGGCTCATGTGGTTCTCCCACCTCATCCTCCCAAGTAGCTGGGACCACAGGTACATGCCACCATGGCTGGCTAATTTTTGTATTTTTAGTTGGGGCAATGTTTTGTCATGTTGCCCAGGCTGGTCTCAAACTCCTGGGCTCAAGTCATCCACCCACGTCAACCTCTCAAATTGCTGGGATTACAGGCATGAGCCACTGTGCCTGGTCTAGACAGCAACTTCTATTGAAGCAGCAATGTACAGCAGCAGCAGAGGTACTGCTTCTTCTGGAGAAGGACACCCCACAGGCAGTGTGCCCAGAGTGGCAGCTCAGAGGCAGTTCTGCAGTCATAGTTATACCCACTTATAATTACATGCAAATCAAGGGGTGGATTACACAGAACTTTCTAGAAAGAATGGTAACTTCTGAGTCATTGGATCATTGCCATGGAACAGGGCAAAAACTTCTGGGCGTTGCCATGGCAATAGTAAACTGACATTGCACACTGGTGGGCATGTCTTACAGAAGGGTGTTTTTACCTCTTCCCTTTTTTAGCTAGTCCTCAATCTGGTCCAGTGTTTGAGTATCACTCCAGAGTCCCGCTTCCTATCTCGCCTTGTAGACAACATTTCACATGCGTTGTCACAACTCGTTGTTGGAGGAATCAAGCATGTCCTTGGGTCTCTACCGGGAGGGGACTGTACTAGGAGAGGGCTCTTGGAAGCTTGTGCCTGGTTACTTCTGGACCTCATTCTTGTACCTTTTCCCTTTGCTAACTTTTCTTTGCATCCATTTACTGTAATAAATCTTAGCCATGACTGTCACTATATTTAGATTCCTAGCAAATCATTGAACCTGGGAGTGGTCCTGTAGATCCCTGACACAGCCTCCTTTACTAGATTTTTCTAAGTATTAAGTGTGATGATATTCGCATTATATTATAAGTAATAATAAACACTAATAAATGAAAGATAACATTATTATCTTAATGATAACATGGAAAATTTGAGTCATATGCTAAAAGACATGAGATGGAAAAAAAAGCATTAGCTAAGCCCAAACTTTTCTGCACATTTTCCAAAGTGGATTTCCTTAAAACAACCACAAATTAGTGCAGAGCTTTTATGTACACTAGAACAATTAGGATGTCATATTATTGTCGGGACTCTTCTTCTTGCTTGAGTGAATGAAAACTTTATACATATGGGCTAGGTATATTCTGAGATATCTTCTGCTTGTAAGCAAAGGGGAGGAACATTGTGCCATTCTAAGCCTTTGAGAAAACTTGCCTTACCCACATCCTGTGTTTAAAGAAAGGCAATGTATTAATACCTGGCAAGAACCTGTTTGAGATAGAGACAAGAAGACAACCGGATGTACTTTCTTCTTCTCAAGATAGAACCTCATGCCTGGCTAATCAACGAGAAAGTTTGATTTTTACATGCCTCGGGAAAAAGCGACCATAGGTGGTTTCAGGAGGAGTATCTCCAGTGTCTCTCTCCCCGGGCTGGGGTCCTACATGTAAATTGATTTACTTCTTCTTGGGTCACCCAGCTTTCAACCACCTTCACCATTATGTTTAGCAAAAATAGATGAAAATTTGAAAACATGCATATTTTGATTACTGCTTCAGCTCATATACTTGGTAGCATGAAAGACTGCCAAGTTTGCATAGGACCTAGTGCAAGCAAAGGCTCTGCAGCAGGTCCGGACCCTGTCACTTGGGCCATGTGATGCTGCAGGTACACTTGCATTGGAGGTATCAGTTGTGAGAAAAGATGCTATGTGTTCAGTGTGCAGATTAAAAAGAAAGAAAGATGCTATATGGATTGTGTGGCAAGTCCCAGTGGAGGAATCACAACTCAGGGCCTTGGGAATTTGGAGCAAAACTATGCTGTCTCTCTCAGCCGGGCATGGTGGCTCACGCCTGTAATCCCAGCACTTCGGAAGGCTGGAGGATCACAAGGTCAGGAGTTTGAGACTAGCCTGGTTAATATGGTGAAACCTTGTCTCTACTAAAAATGCAAAAGTTAGCCAGGCATGATGGCACATGCCTGTAGTCCCAGCTACTCGGGAGGCTAAGGCAGGAGAATCACTTGAACCCGGGAGGTGGAGGTTGCAGTGAGCCAAGATTGTGCCACTGCACTCTAGCGTGGGTGACAGGGTGAGACTCTGTCTCAAAAAAAAAAAAAAAAAATTCCATCTCCAGTGGAGAATCATAAGCCTTTGGAAAAACTACTCCTGCCATGCTGCAAGGCTCTGGTAAAGACAGAAAGCCTGTCAATGGTCACCAAGAGACCAGGCAGTGAAACTTCTCATTGTGATCTGGGGCAAATCAACCAAGTTATAAGATAAGGGGACCCCAGCAGGCATTCATCCTAAAAGGAAGGTGCTGTGGGACTGAACATAAGCAGGACCAGAGGGCAGAAATAAGCTGCATGAGCAGCAGCCCAGATCCCCAGCATACCTACCACTGTTTTCCCAGAGCCACTGTCTCATGGCTGAATGGGGGATTCTTCATGACAGACCTAAAAAAGAGAAAAATGTCTGAGCTCGCTTTGCAGCTTCGTCTGCCCTGTATGTGAGTGCAAGCTGGAAATGGATGGTAGCTTCTCTATAGTCTGCTCAAAGGTTGTCTTGAGAGAGAGTGGCAGGGGAAAATCCTCTCAATAGGTAGAGCTTTGAGAAGTGCACTTGGCTATCCACTTTGTGTGGGAAGAGAAGTAGCTTGAGGTTAGGATACATACAAACTCATGAGCAATGGCAAAAGGTCTAGTCAGTTGGTGTGGGACTTGCAGGGAAAAAGATCGAAGCTCTGGGGAAGAGGGATGTGGATAGACATAGGAGAATGAGCATGAAGTGCATCACATGTTAACATCCGCCAGAGAGCACCCTCAAAAGAGGCACTAATGTAGCCAAATGCCCTGGCCAGTTGACTGTTAGCCATTCCTGTCATTGGCCACCCCAGTGTTGGCATGATAGACACATGAATCAAGTGGCCATGGTAGCAGAGATTGAGGTCACTCATGGGACAAGCATTGTGGATTCCCATTTGCCAAGACTGCCACTACCAAACATACAGCTGCTGGCAACAGAGACTAGGGAAGACGTTGACTACATTGCGCTGCTTTCATTCTGGAAGGGCCAGCAGTTCATTCTCAGGAATAGAAATGTTTTCTGTGTCTGGATTTGCCTTTTTTTGAAGTCTGGGCCTCAGGCAGAACCACTGTGATCTGTATCTCAGGACAGGGCTCCCAGGCCAGTGCATTCTTCCCTGGCCGATGCATTCTTCACTGTCAGACCCTGACATAGCTGGTAGTTAGAGACTCTCTATTGAATGCAAATAGAGACTTAAAAGGGGATCTGGGCAGTGGTACCTCTGTCTACTATCTAGAATCAGCTTTCTTCTGGTATCTTCTCTCTCACTCCCCTTCAGTATTCAGGTTCCCACTCTCTTTCCCATTCCTTTTGCTCTATCCTGAAAACTCTTGGCCTGCCCTCCAGCTGACCATCTCCAGAGCTAAGTGCAGGAGAGTAATGGGAGAAATATTTTTTTCCCCATCTTCTTTCCTTTAGTGATTGCCGGGTCTGAGCTGGGTTAAGTTTCAACAGGAGCTGAGTCAGGCTTCAGTAATCATTCTTTCCATTTGCATAGCCCTTTGCAGTCCTCAAAGCTCTTTCAAATGCAGTTTTGAATTTCCTCATAATGTCTCTGTGGAAAACTTAGCATTATTTTTCATCTTATGAAGAATCTGAGGTCCAGAGAGGTTAAACGACTTACTCAGTCTATACAGGTTTTGTTGTGAGACCAGGTCTTCTGAATCAAGGTCCAGGGCTTTGGTGGCTATATCTTAGCTACTGTCCCTACCTTGCACTGGGAAGACTGAGGAAAAGACAAGAAATTATTTGCACAAAAAAGATCAGAGCTAGGCCGGGCGTGCTGGCTCACGCCTGTAATCCTAGCACTTTGGGAAGCCGAGGTGGGTGGATCACCTGAAGTCAAGTGTTCGAGACCAGCCTGACCTACATGGCGAAACCCGGTCTCTATTAAAAATACAAAAATTATCTGGGTGTGGTGGTGGGCACCTGTAATCCCAGCTACTCAGGAAGCTGAGGCAAGAGAATCACTTGAACCTAGGAGGCAGAGTTTTCAGTGAGCCGAGATGTGCCATTGCACTCCAGCCTGGGTGACAAAAGCGAAACTCTGTCTCAAAAAAAAAAAAAAACGAAAAGTTAAGAGCTAATGATGAGTGGATGATTGCTGTCTGGTTTCCAGGACATACCAGCTGGATGTTTATAACATACTGAGTAGAAAGAACTAGACTAAAGAATGCAATTTGATCCAAATAATCTTTGTGTCTATGTTCTTCTCCTAGAGTCACCAAAAATCACTGGTTACTATTTGGAAATGGATATAAGCATTCTTTCCTGTCCCTCAGCCTTCACTGCTAGCCTCTGATGGTCTTCTCTTCACATAGCAGCTGGAGTGACCCTTCATAAAACATGAGTCCGATCAGAATACTCCCTTGCCGAAAACCTTTTGATGGCCTCCCACAACTCCTAGAAGACAACTTTTGTTTTTGAGACAGAGTCTCTCTCTGTCTACCAGTCTGGATGCAGCGTCATGATCTTGGCTCACTGCAGCCTCCACCTCCCAAGTTTAATGATTTTCCTGCCTCAACCTCCAGAGGAGCTGGGACTACAGGCGCCCGTCACCACGCCTGGCTAATTTTTGTACTTTTAGTGGAGAGGGGGTTTTGCCATGTTGGTCAGGCTGGTCTTGAACTCCTGACGTAAAGTGAGCCACCCACCTCGGCTTTCCAAAGTGCTGGGATTATAGGCGTGAGCCACTGCGCTCGGCTGAAGACAATTTTAAGCCCTTCCTGTGGACTCCAAACCTTTACATGGTTTGACCCCAAGATACCTTCCAGCTATCTCCCTACTCCATTGCTCACCTACGTGCAACCACAGCAGACTCCTAGCTGTTTCTCAGACACATGGGATACGTTCCTTTTCCAGGGCATTTGCATTTCTCTTTTTTTTTTTCCTGGAAAATGCTTTCCCCAGATGCTTGCACAGCTCATTCCTTCATTCTGGCGTCTTTTCAAATGTCTTTCTCAGCGAGGCCTTCCCTCACTGCTCCCTGTGGCACAGCCTCCCGTTGCTCCCTTTCTGTTTACCCTGCTGTAGTTTTCTTTTGAGTATTTATTACAATACGACATTATGTAACATAATTATTTGTTTATCGTCTCCCTCCCCCACCTCCACAATAAAGTGAGCTCCACGTGGCAGGCACTGTGTCTATTTTGTTCTTTGTTATGTCTTCAGCTTGCGGAATGGAGCCTGGCATATAGTGAGATTTCAATCTAGGTTTGTTGAATGAATGAATACATCCTCAGTTTTCTTTCTTTCGTTTCTTTGTAAGGAATCATGGACTTTTGTCCTTAATTCAACTCTTGGGACTGTGGTGAATTATTTATTCTAAAAGGTATTGTTGTAACTCAAAGTATTTACCAAAAAAAAAAAAATAACTTTTTTTTTTTGAGACAGTCTAGGTGTGTTGCACAGGCTGGAGTGCAGTGGCACAATCTCGGCTCACTGCAACCTCCGCCTCCCGGGTTCAAGCGATTCTCCTGCCTCGTCCTCCCGAGTAGCTGGGATTACAGGCATGCGCCACCACGCCTGGCTAGTTTTTTTTGCATTATTAGTAGAGACGGGTTTCACCATGTTGGCCAGGCTACTCTTAAACTTCTGACCTGGTGATCCACCCGCCTCGGCCTCCGAAAGTGCTGATATTACAATCATGAGCCGCCGCGCCTGGCTGCCTCTTCCTTCTAATATCAAGTGCTCACTTACTTCAGCTCCCCTCAAGGTAGTCGGGATCCTCTGTGTCAAATAGAAATACACGGGCTTGACCTCCAAAGCGTCCATGGCCAATTCTGCCTGTCATTACCAGCTCTGGTCGTCTCTTACTGCAACTTATCTTAGGAGTCCTTAGCATAGAGTTCATGAACTTCAGTGAATTCAAAGGATGGGCTCTGGGAGCTCCTGAATCTTCTGAATTGTGCCGGAATATGGTGCTCATTTTTTCTAGAGGGATGGGCCCTAGTTTTCTTCTGATTTTAAAGAGATCCATCACTTTCTATAGAGGTTAAGAACAACTCCTCAAATAGTTGTAATTGTCACCATTTACCACACCTCCATCCACTCTTTGAAGCCTCAAAACTGGGTAAGAGCCTTTTATGATATAAGAGTATTGACCGGCCAGGTGCGGTGGCTCACGTCTGTAATCCCAGCACTTTGGGAGGCCGAGGTGTGTGGATCACCGGATCACAGAAGTTTGAGGCCAGCCTGGCCACCACGATGAAACCCTGTCTCTACTAAAAATACAAAAGTTAGCTGGGCTTGGTGGCAGATGCCTGTAGTCCCAGTTACTTGGGAGGCTAAGGCAGGAGAATCCCTTGAACCTGGGAGGCAGAGGTTACAGTGAGCAGAGACAGCACCACTGCACTCCAGCCTGGGCAACAGAGCTAGTCCGTCTCAAAAAAAAAAAAAAAGAAATTGATTGGACAGAGGTTCAAAGAGTAGCAAAGTCCTAAAGTTCTCCTTTCTTTCCCTAAGAGGGTGTTACAACATGAAGAAATACGGTTACTGTCAAAGTTGGCGGTGTATACTAAAGGATGAAAACCTAGGGTCATTCTAGCAATCCATCTCTCCTCCCAGACATCTCTAGTCATTTAGAGAATAATACGTGATATACATTCATGCGTATTTAAGCATATCTGTCTATCCATTCATTCAGTCATCTGTCCATTCATCTCTACATCCATCCATCCATTCCTACGTTCCTATACCCATACAAAAAAACTCCCTATGCAAATATTTCTCAAATGAAATATTTGTTAATGAAAAAATGTGTTAAGACAAATGAAATATTTTCTTAACACATTCTGCTTTCTTTTAAGATTTGAATCCCAGTGGTATAATTCCATTGTCAAGTCCACTGTTGTTCTCTTGTGTTATCTTTTTTTTTTTTTGAGGTAGTCTCACTCTGTCACCCAGGCTAGAGTGCAGTGGCGTGGCGTAATCTCACCTCATTACAACCTCCCCCTTTCAGGTTCAAGTGATTCTCATGCCTTAGCCTCCCAAGTAGCTGGGATTACAGGTGTGCACTTCCACAACTTGCTAGTTTTAATATTTTTTTGTAGAGACAGGGTTTCACCATGTTGGCCAGGCTGGTCTCCAGCTCCTGGCCTCAAGTGATCCTCCTACCTTGGCCTCCCAAAGCGCTGGGATTACAGGCATCAGCCACCTCATCTGTCCTTCCATGTTACCTTTAATGGAGTTCTGATCTTGGAAATTAAGAATAATGCCTCCACAGTTTGGGAGGCCAAGGCAGGTGGATCGCTTGAGCCCAGGAGTTCAAGACCAGCCTAGGCAACATAGTGGGATCCAGTCTCTACAAATTATCATGGCATGCTGGGCATGATGGCACCCCTGTAGTACCAGCTACCCTCCAAAGGATGAGGTGGGAGGATCACTTGAGACCGAGAGGCTGTAGTCAGTCATGATCACACCACTGCCCTCTGGCCTAGGCAATGAAGTGAGAAATTTGTCTTAAAAAAAAGAAGAAGATAGTGGGAGACTTTAACATTACACTGTCAATATTACATAGATCAACGAGATAGAAAATTAACAAGGATATCCAGGATTTGAACTCAGACCTGGAACAACTAGACTTAACAAATATTTACAGAACTCTCCTCCCACAAATCCACAAAACAAACATTTTTCTCAGTATCACATTATAGCTATTTTAAAAGTGACCACATAATTGGAAGTAAATCACTCCCCAGCAATTGCATAGCATTTCACAGGTTTAAATAAAATATTGGTTGGCTGCTTATTTGTTATTTTCATCCCCTATTCCTTCCTGTCTCCATTGTTAAGCA
>CAUYQU010047422.1:0-85584 GCA_963574635.1 Cheracebus regulus | reverse complement strand
TCTCTTTTTCTAAAATCTCTTCCTCTTTCTCTTTCATTTTTTCTTTCTTTTGCTGTTTCTTTCTTTCTCCTTTTCTCTCTTTTTCTAAAATCTCTTCCTCTTCCTTTCTCTCTTTCATTCTTTTTATTCAAAAAAAAAAATGTGAATTAAAAAAAAAAATGTAATACAGAAAAATTAGAAAATGCACAAAGAAAAGTAAAATTCCTCAATTGTGGATGAGTTATATTTTCTTCATTACACTTTTCAGTAATTGAAACATTTATTCTGTATCATGTAACTAGAAAAACTTTTATAATTAGAATGTTTTCAGAAAGAAGAAAGATTTTATTTATTTATTTATTTATTTATGGAGACAGGCTCTCACTCTGGAGAGCTGTGGCACAAAAATAGCCCACTGCAGTCTTGAACCCCGGGGTTAGAGTGAATCTCCCATGTCAGCCTCACGAGTAGCTAAGACTACAGGTGTGCACCACCATGTCTGTCTAATTTTTAAATTTTTTTTGTAGCGATGGGGTCTTATTATGTTGACCAGGCTGGTCTTGAATGCTTGGCCTCAAGGAATCCTCCAGCCTTGGCTTCCCACAGTGCTAGGAAAACAGGCATGGACCACCGCACTCAGCCATTATTTTTTAAAAAAATAAAAAGTACATATATTGAAAAATATAGGCTGGGTGTAGTGGCTCATGTCTGTAATCCCAGCACTTTGGGAGGCTGAGGCGGGCAGATATCACTTGAGGTCAGGAGTTCGAGACCAGCCTGGCCAACAAGGTCAAACCCTGTCTCTCCTAAAAACACAAAAAAATTAGCTGGCGGTGGCCTGTGCCTGTAATCCCAGCTACTCAGAGGCTGGGAGTCACTTGAACCCGGGAGGTGGAGGTTGCAGTGAGCTGAGATCATGCCACAGCACTTCAGCCTAGGCAACAGAGGGAGACTACGTCTCAAAAGAAAAGAAATGGTGGGTGATGCGTAGCAAGAAAAGAAAACAGTCCCTTCAGGAGCTTGCACTTTGTGTTCAGCAGCAGTAGTATCTGTCCCCAGCTGCACACTTGGTCCTTTCTAAGGAGAGTCTATCCAACCAGCCCTTCCCTCTCAAATGGAAATTTGAGTGACTGGAATAACTAGGCGTGGCCTAATGAAAGGAACATCCCGAAGATGGCTTAGGATCTCTCCGTAGCTGGTAGGGGAGGTCACGTGGAGGGACTGCTCCTGCAAGTTCTAGGGTCCCAGATGCAGCCCAGATGTGGCAGATGCTCCATGAATATCTGATGAGCTAATGGAGGAAGTGATGAAGTCTGTGGCTGTCCCCCAGAACGGGGCACACAGCAGACACCCAGATGGGGACGAGCAGAGTAATGAGCATGGACACGGTGTCCTGCTGAGGGCCTGCAAGGATCAGTGGCAATCAGACATGACTTTGGACAACTGGACCCTCATTTTTCAGGACAGCTATAGACACAGATAGAGCCGGATGTTAAGTTCTTGCTGACACTCTCACCTCCTGGGCTTAGCTGCTTTGGTGGCAGATGCTCTGGGTTTTCTCCAGCCCAGCAGGGACAGGAAGAAAAGGGTTGGTAAGCCTTTATTTCCTGGTATCAGGGAGGAGCGCCCTGAATGCAGAGCTGCCTTAGGCAAATGTTTTTGCTTTTGTTTCTTGAGACGGAGTTTCGCTCTTTCACCCAGGTTGGAGTGAGGTGGCGTGATCTTGGCTGACTGCAACCTCCACACCCCAAGTTCAAGTGATTCTCCTGCCTCAGCCTCCCGAGTAGCTAGGACTATAGGCGCCTGCCACCACGCCCAGCTAATTTTTGTGTTTTTAGTAGACCAGTTTTCACCACATTGGCCAGGCTAATCTCAAACTCCTGACCTCAGGTGAAACACCTGCCTTGGCCTCCCAAAGTGCTGGGATTACAGGCATGAGCCACTGCGCTTAGCCTGGGCAGATGTTTTTCACTGTTCTTCAGGGGTGACACAGTTCACTCACTGCATGAAGTGGGGAGCCAGGTAGGACCTGAAGGGGACAAACCAGGTGTGACAGCTTGCTTTCTTCCTCTAAGTCGGGTTTCTCTGCCATGGGAAATGATTTCCTAAATGTTGAAGGCATCTCTATTCCAATGAAAACATGAACAGCACATTTCCAAGGCAAGCAGCAAGTATTTGCTAATTGTCAGTTGCCATGGATTATTCAAGATGACATCCTTTTCCATATGAGAAGAGAAATGGCAGTTAACTGTTAAGGTGCAGGGAAGTATTGGAATGATTTATCTGGGTCTCTAAGATCCATCCTTCGGGACAGGTTGTACCTTCACCTTTTCCAGAAGGCTGGTGGCAGGAAGCATCCCTTTATGGCCATCAAGCACAGAAGACAGGCTCAGGTGGAGACAGCCCCCCCAGCCAGTGATGCTGACCCTGTGGGGCTGGGACAGGAAGACGACTGCTTTTCTTAGATTGGAAACAAAGCCTTGCAAGGAGATTTAACTTGATCTTTGCAGCCAGTACTTGGTCTTCCTTAATTTAAGTTCTTCTACCAAATATTGTAAAACTACCAGAGAAATAGAATATGTACCTCTTTCTTTCCTTCTTTCTTTCTTTTTCTTTTTCTTTCTTTTTTTCTCTCTCCTCTCTCTTTCTTGATCTAGAATATATGCCAGGCCTTATGGGAAAACCAAATAAATAGAATATATACCTCTTTCTTTCTTTCTTTTTCTTTCTTTCTTTCTCTCACTTTTTCTTTCTTTTTAGATCTAGAATAGATACCTTTTGAAAACCAAAGAAACAGAGTATATACCTCTTTCTTTCTTTCTTTTTAGATCTAGAATATACACCTTTTGAAAACCAAAGAAATAGAATATATACCTCTCTCTCTCTTTCTTTCTTTTCCTTCCTTTCCCTCCCTCCCTCCCTCCCTTCCTTCCTTTTCTTTCTTTCTCTCTTCTTAGATCTAGAATACATTCCGTTTGATCTTGAGGAATTTATAATCTAGTTGGGAGATGTTTTTAAGATATATTAAGGCTGGGCATGGTGGCTCACGCCTGTAATCCCAGCACTTTGGGAAGCCGAGGTGAGGGATCACTTGAGGTTAGGAGTTCAAGACCAGCTTGGCCAACATGGTGAAACCCCCATAGCTACCAAAAAATAAAAAATTAGCTGCGCATGGTGGCACATGCCTGTAATCCCAGCTACACAGGAGGCTGAGGTGAAGAATCACTTGAACCGGAAGGTAGAGGTGGCAGTGAACCGAGATTGCGCCACTGCACTCCAGCCTGGTGACAGAGCGAGTCTCCGTCTCAAAACACAAAACAAACAAAACAAAACAAACAGAGAGAGATTAGATATTAGATAACAAACCACAACTCAAATCAACATAAGAGATGTCATAATGCGGTATACAATTTCGTGTGAAATGGTTTAACCCACTGAGTGTTATGGATGATCAGCGAGGAAGAAGCCCCAGGGATTGGGAAGGCTGGAGAAGCTTCTTCGAGGACGCATGATTGAACTGGGCCTCAGAGGGAGGGGAGAGCTCCCGCGACAGCCAAGGGCAGAGGCAAAAATGACCTGGCACAGCTGTTGGCAAATTTTGGCCTGTGGGCCACATCTGGCCCACCACCTGTTTTTGTACAAGCCATGACTTAAGAATAACTTTTACATTTTTAAATGGTTGGAAAAATAAATAATATTTCGTGACAAGTGACAATTATACAAAATTCAAATTTCAGCATCCAGGTCGGGCACAGTGGCTCATGCCTGTAATCCTAACACTTTGGGAGGCCGAGGTAGGCGAATCACTTAAGGTCAGGAGTTCGAGACCAGCCTGGCCAACATGGCGAAACCCAGTCTCTAAAAAAACTACAAAAATTAGCTGGGCTGGTGGTGTGTGCCTGTAATCCCAGGCAATTAGAAGGCTGAGGTGGGAGGATTGATTGAGTCTGGGAGTTTGAGGCTGCAGTGAGCCATGATTGCACCACTGCGGTACAGCCTGGGTGACAGAGCGACAATGCCCAGTCTCAATTAAAACAACAACAAAAACCCACAAATGGTAAATGACTTTAAAACTACTGCTCTACATCATGCCTTTCAGTCTTGTATCTTAGAGTGTGCTCTATGTTAGGACATTCTTAACAGTTGTATGGGGCGTATGGACCATCTTTTATTTACCCAGTTTGAGGTTTCCGAGCCAGAAGCTCAATGGTATTTTAGGAAGCTTTATCCAGAATCTACAAAGAACTAAAACAGATTTACAAGAAACAAGCAAACAAACCCATTCAAAAGTGGTCGAAGGACATGAACAGACACTTTTCAAAAGAAGACATATATGAGGCCAACAAACATGAAAAAATGCTCATTGTCACTGGTCATTAGAGAAATGCAAATCAAAACTACATTGAGATATCAGCTCACACCAGTTAGAATGTTGATCATTAAAAAATCTGGAGACAACAGATGTTGGAGAGGATGTAGAGAAATAGGAACACTTTTACACTGTTGGTCGGAGTGTAAACTAGTTCAACCATTGTGGAAGACAGTGTGGCCATTCCTCAAAGATCTAGAAATAGAAATTCCATTTGACCCAGCAGTCCCATTACTGGGTATATATACAAAGGATTACATATCATTTTATTATAAAGACACATGCACACAGATGTTCACTTAGGCACTATTTACAACAGCAAAGACTTTGAACCAGCCCAAATGCCCATCGATGATAGACTGGACAAGGAAAATGTGGCACATATACACCATGGAATACTATGCAGCCATAAAAAACAATGAGTTCCTGTCCTTTATAGGAACATGGATGAATCTGGAAATCATCATTCTCAGCAAACTGACACAAGAACAGAAAATCAAATACCACATGTTCTCACTTATAGTTGGGTGTTGAACAATGAGAACACATGGACACAGGGAGGGGAGCATCACACACTGGGGTCTGTTGTGGGGGACTAAGGGAGGGGCAGAGGGGGTAGGGAGTTGGGGAGGGATAACATGGGGATATACGCCAGATATAGGTGACGGGGGAATGGAGGCAGCAAACCACATTGCCATGTATGTACCTATGCAACAATCCTGCATGATCTGCACATGTACCTTAGAACCTAAAGTACAATTAAAAAAAAAATATATATATATATATATATATAAAAGGAAGCCTTTTTGAGCATAGGGGCTCCAGGAGAACTAGAGGCAGGAAGACTAGTCAGCTAACGATACACAAATCCAGGAGCCTGGCAAGGCAGGCAGGGGTGGCCTGGAATTCCAGTGCCAGTCAGAACTCCAGTGTGCTCAAGGCCACTGTGCTGGGGCCCCCTCTCCTGCCACTGCCCCCAGGTGACTCTTACCTTGGTGGTTGTGTCAGGGATGGAAGAGGTGGGAGAAGCAGGAAAGTTCAAGACACACTTCTTCCCCAGGCAGCGACCATGTAACTCGATGTCCTCATAAGGGTTCTCCTTCATTGGCGGATCTGTGTTCAAAGGCAATGCGTCAGGAACCTGGGAACATTGAGGACATTTTCCTTTTTGGAACACTGAGGTCAGCATCTTGGTCCCTCCTGTGTTTGTCCTTGTAGCGAGAGCTGCCGTTTTGCCATCCATGTGCCCCTCCTCTTGCAGCAGTCCCTGATTTCACTGGGTTACCTCTCCATCTCCTCATTCGTGGCCACGGGAGATCAGCTCCACGCTCAGTTTCAGTGCTTTAGCTAGTCTAAGTATCCCCATACCTGCCTCAGTGTTCAGTTCAGGGGAGGGCTCATATTCTAAGCCTAAGGGGATATCACAGAGCGGCACTCCTGGGCTCCAAAGGTGAACAAGGGGCCTCGACTGGTCTAGGGAGGGTGAACCTCAGGACTTCTGCTGGGACTTGCAAGAGAAAAGCTCTTCTCTCCTCCAGGAAGATTTGGATTCCAGGGAGCTGGTGGCAGCCATTGTGGGACCCTGGGAAGCCTGCTGAGAAGAAAGCTCACTTGAGAGGTAAGAAACGGAGGAAGGAGGCTGGGTGCAGTGGCTCACACCTGTAATTTCAGGACTTTGGGAGGCTGAAGCGGGTGGATCACCTGAGCCCAGGAGTTTGAGACTAGCCTGGGCAATGTGGCAAAATCCCGTTTCTACTTAAAAAAAGCCATAAAAATTAGCTGGGCATGGTGGCGGATGCCTGTAATCCCAACTACTCAGGAAGCCGAGGCGGTAGATTCACATGAACCTGGGAGGTGGAGGAAGCAGTGATCTGAGATTGTGATTCCTGTCCAAAAAAAAAAAAAAAAAGACGAAGTAGAGGAAAGAAAAGGCCATTCTGGTCATACAAGCTGACAGTTTTGGTTTTCTGTTCCTTATAACTGAAAGCATCCTCTTAGGCAGTCACTGCTAAAAGAAGTCCAGATCTCTCTCTCCCATTAGATCTGGGAATCTCGCTGCTTTGGCAGGAGCCCATCTCCAGTATCCTGGACACAGGTGCAATTCCAATTGCTTAGGTAAATATCTGCCCTTCCTGAAGTCTTCTATTTCCTCCTCCTGTGTTTTCTAGTATTGACGATTACATACACACGTCTATATATATATCCACCATACCTGTCCCTCAACTACACACACATAGGGGTTTCTCTCTCTTATCAGCTTGTGTCTTCCCCTACCCCCACCATAAGCATGTTAGACATGCCATGCTTACAGGCACATAGTACATTCTATGTCCTTGTACTTTAAGATATCTGTGCTGGACATGCTCACAGGCATGTCCCAGCTCTCCATTGCTTTTATCTGTTTAGAAAAGTTTTAAGTTGTTAGCCAATCAGGTTTTAGTTCAGATTATGAGGTCTGGCTCCAGCCAATGGAGATCAGACACAGCAGTTAAGGATGACCTCAAATGCATAGGGGATAGATTTGTCTGTTTTCCTTTGTTCATTGTACTCTCGTGGCATGATGGCTAGTGAGAGTACCCTTCCTGCAGTTCAGGAAGTAAAAATTGCACTGCTGAAAGATCCTTTGTCTCAGTGCTTACTTTTCTTTGCAGCACTGAGCGACTATTTCCAACAAGCAGACAGCAGTTGGAGCTCACACTTCACTAAAACCATCAACCTCCCCGAAGATGACTGAACTCACCAAACTCTGAATCTGAGACCCACTCTGAAATCTCAGAGGATGTGTTAGAGCTAAAGTTACTTTTTAAATACCAGACATGCATTTAGTCTGCATTCTGATGCCCTGTTAGTGCCACACTCCGACAGTTTCTGAAGGAGGCTCTGGTATGTAGCATTTTCTTTCATTCAGTAATCTCTGCAGTCGACTGAGGATCCATCATAAGCCAGGTAGTTGATATACCATTCTCTCCAGTCCTTAACCTTGCAAGGGAGCTAGCTTCAGCCTCATTATACAGATGGGAGAATTGACATTCAGAGATGGGAAGTCACCAGCTCCATGTCCTGCAGCCAGTTAAGCAGCAGAGCCAAGACGTGGTTCTGGATCCTCAGATTCCAGGTCCCAGGCTTCTCGCTATGCCACACTGGCTCCTTGGCCACGCATCACCAGCCAGGCTTCCCCCTCCAGCCCCAGGGTCTCTCACATA
The DNA here is from genome assembly GCA_963574635.1 of Cheracebus regulus. NCBI lineage: Eukaryota > Metazoa > Chordata > Mammalia > Primates > Pitheciidae > Cheracebus > Cheracebus regulus. The sequence continues at coordinate 78,033 of CAUYQU010047422.1, read as the reverse complement.
TCCCGTGAAGCTCGGCTCACTCTCTCACCCTCCCCCAGCCTGCACTCTTGTCTGAGTGCACAGGCGTCTTTGAGTGTGTGTGTGTGTGTGTGTGTGTGTGTGCACATGTGTTTCCAGCAGCCAGCCCCGTTTCCCCTCCCTTTTCTCCCAGACTCAGACCCACACACAGACGGTGTGGCCTCTTACCTAGAATGTCTTCATAGACATTCTCCTCCGATAAAGTGCGTGTCAGCCCCAGCTTAGTCTGTGCGTACCAGTCCACCCTGCTGCTCTCGGAGGAAGACTGTAGTAAGTCTTCAAACTCATAGGACTTTCTGGGTTGTGCAAGATGGGAGGAAAAAAACAAAGAATTTGAATCAAATTAGGCTGGTTCAGAGAATATATTAATATATCCCCTTGCCCAAATTTTCTTTATCTTAGAAAAATTGTTACTGAAATCACCTTCTTTTCTTTTTTGAGACAGAATTTCGTTCTGTCGCCCAGGCTGGAGTGCAGTGGTGCAATCTTGGCTCACTACAACCTCCGTTTCCTGGGTTCAAGGAATTCTTGTGCCTCTACTCCCGAATAGCTGGAACTACAGGCATGCACCAGCATATCTGGCTAGTTTTTGTATTTTTAATAGAGACAAAGTTTCACCATGTTGGCCAGGCTGGTCTTGAACTCCTGACCTCAGGTGGTCCACCTGCCTTGGCCTCCTAAAGTGCTGGGATTACAGGCATGCACCACCATACCTGACTAATTTTTGTAATTTAGTAGAGATGGGTTTCACCATGTTGGCTAGGCTGGTCTTGAACTCTTGGGCTCAAGCAATCCACCCACCTCGGCCACCCAAATTGCTGGGATGACAGGTGTGAGCCACTGTGCTGGGACATTCTAGCATTATTTCTATAGTCAGGGACAACAGTCCTCCCCTTCTGAGGTTCAGGTAGGTGATTAGGCTCCCTGAGGAGGAGAAATGTGATCACACTAATCTGCCAACCACTAAGCTAATTCTGTTCTCTAGAAATATTTTTTGAACTTGAAAGTTTTAGTACCTTCATTTACACATTAACTTTGAGAGAAAGGAAAATGTGAAAGGTTCATGAATGATAACAACATCCAAATAGGCTTCTCTCTAATTTAAACATTGTCAACATTCACTCCACATCCCGCCTGCATGTTTAATAAGTAAACATTGTGCTCAAAGTGGGTGATGCAAAGGAAGAAGACCCTGCCTTTGGGGAGCCCACAGTCTGGGGAGGGCTGTAACCTCCACTCAGCCTGAGTTTACTTTCCAGGCCCTCCACGATCATTTGATATTTGGTACTTCTGAGTTTCAGAGATGCTAGAATGAGCTGGTTGTTCCAAAGAACTTTGCTGAGGGGTATGTAACCTATGTAATAGCCAAATTTCAACAGCCAATGCCAAACACTGTGATTTTGAGTCGTGTTCTGAATGTTCTTCACGACTTCTCCATATTTTTGAAATGAAATAACTGAGAGCTCCTCCCATTTGGACAATGCACAAGAACCTCAAAACTGAACTCCTCATCCTATTGCTTCTCCCTGATGAGAATCAGTTCCTCGCCCAGTGCTGCCATCCAAAGGTTTAGGTCTTAAACCTGGAAATCAGACTCCCGATCCCGCTCCCTCTTACCGCCTACTTCCAACCACTTAACCCAAATTTTACCTCTAAAGCATCCCTTGAACCCACCCACTTCTCTCAGTCCCCATGGCAGCTACACCACACGGTAACTACAAGACCTTGCTGTTCCTCCCTGTCGCCTCTCCCCACCTGCCCACTGGTGCCCACCCAGTCTCTAGGCTGCTGCCAGGATGGTCTCTTAAACATGCAAATCTTTTTTTTTCCCTGGGACAGAGTTTTGCTCTTGTTGCCCAGTCTGTAGTGCAATGGTGCAATCTCAGCTCACTGCAACCTCTTTCTCCTGGGTTCAAGTGATTCTCCTGCCTCAGCCTCCCAAGTAGCTGGGATTACAGGCGCCTGTCACCGTGCCTGGCTAATTTTTTGTATATTTACTAGAGACCAGGTTTCACCATGTAGGCCAGGCTGGTCGAACTCCTGACCTCAGGTGATCCACCCCATTTCAGCCTCCCAAAGTGCAGGGATTATAGGCGTGAGCCTTAACCATGCAAATCTGATTATCTCTCTCCCCTTCTTAAAAAACATTCCTGTTTTCCATTGCTTTTAGGTAATAAACCCAAATCCACACCTTGTGTACAAGTCCAGAAGACCTTTGGGCCTCACCCCAGACCCTTCCTGGACCCTCAGGCCACACTCCTGCCTTGCTGTTCCTCTGACAGGACGCTGTCTTTCCTGCCGCAGGGCTTTCACCTATTTGTTCCCTCAAACTGAACACCCACGGCCAGGCTCATGCCTGTAATGCCAGCAGTTTCGGAGGCCGAGGCGGGTGGATCACAAGGTCAGGAGTTCGAGACTAGCCTGGCCAACTCGGTGAAGCTCCATCTCTATTAAAGATACAAAAAATTAAATGGAGGTGGTGGTGCACACCTGTAATCCCAGCTACTCAGGAGGTGGAGGCAGGAGAATCCCTTGAACCCGGGAGGCAGAGGTTGTAGTGAGCCGAGATCTTGCCATTACACTCCAGCCTCGGTGACAGGGCAAGACTCCGTCTCAAAACAACACAAAAACCAAAACTGAACACTCACTCCCCACCCTCCCACTAGCCTGAGCACCACTTCCTCTTGATCCCGCCTGGCTTCCATGATAGGCTACACACCCCTGTTCCCATGGCACCAGGATTCCTCATAGTGCTGACAGCAGTTACGATCACATAACCAGCTGTGTCCTTCTAACTATTACTATTCTGCAAATCCCTTGAGAACAGAGTCTCCGTCTATCTGGCTCATTACTACATTCCTATATCTAACACTCAATAGGTGCACAGTAAATATTTATTGGTTGAATAAGTGAGTGAATATTTTATTTTATTTTTTTGAGCTGGAGTCTCGCTCTGCGCCCAGGCTGGAGTGCAGTGGTGCGACCTTGGCTCACTGCAACAACCTCTACTTTCCAGGTTCAGGCAATTCTCCTGCCTCAGCCTCCCGAGTAGCTGGGACTACAGGCGTGTGCCACCAGGCCCGGCTAATTTTTGTATTTTTAGTAGAGACAAGGTTCCCCCATGTTGGACAGGATGGTCTCAAACTCCTGACCTCAAGTGATCTGCCCGCCTCAGCCTCCCAAAGTGCTGGAATTACAGGCATGAGCCACTGAGCCTGGCCAAGTGAATATTTTAAAAGCTGGTTTTAAGTGCCACGTTTACTGTTTATAATTCATCCCTACTTCAGGATTTTTAAAAAGCAGCTGTATTCTTGAGTTAATTTTTAGTAAATTGTTTTGAATCCATTTCCCCAAGGATCATTTTCATCTATAGATTAAAAAAGCTTGGCTACAGGCCAGGTGGAGTGGCTCACACATGTAATTTCAGCACTTTGGGAGGCTGAGGCAGGCAGATGGCTTGAATCCAGGAGTTCAAGACCTGCCTGGCCAACACAGCAAAACCCTGCCTCTACAAAAAATACAAAAATTCGCTGGGTGTGGTGGCATGTGCCTGTAGTTGCAACTGCTTGGGAGGCAGAGGCAGGAGAATCGCTTGGCCCACGAGGCAGGGGTTGCAGTGAGTTGAGATTGCAACCCTACACTCCAACCTGGGCGACAGAGCAAGACCTTGTCTTTAAAAAAAAAAAAAAAAGCTTGGCTAGTCTGGCACCTAGCAACCATTTAAAACATCATCCAGGGCCCGGCGCAGTGGCTCACGCCTGTAATCCCAGCACTCTGGGAGGCCAAGGTGGGTGGATCATGAGGTCAGGAGATTGAGGCTGGCCAATATGGTGAAACCCCATCTCTACTAAAAATACAAAAATTAGCTGGGCGTGGTGGTGCATGCCTATAATCCCAGCTACTCGGGAGGCTGAGGCAGCAGAATTTCTTCAACCAGGGAGTCAGAGGTTGTAGTGAGCCAAGATCACGCCGCTGCACTCCAGCCTAGCAACAGAACAAGACTCCATCTCAAAACAAAACAAAACAAAACAAAACAAAAAAAAAACATCATCCAGTTGAGTCAAGGATGCGCTGACGTGCATCATCCTCCAGCTGCCAGAGTCTTTCGGCCTGTCTATCCTGAGTGGCCACAGGCAGCTCTTCCCCATGGCCCACCACACCCCAGGAAGGGTATTTCTACTACCAGGTGCTGAGGGCAGGTGGCTAGGCAGGAGGAGGCTTCCGTGAGCTCTCAGCTTGCATTCTGTTATCCGGCAGCTCCTCCACTGTATACTAGGACCACTTACAGGGTTTCTGCTTTTTTTAAAATTTTTTTTATTTTAAAGATGGGGTTTCACCATGATGGCCAGGCTGGTCTTGAACTCCTGACCTCAGGTGATCCACCCACCTCGGCCTCCCAAAGTGCTAGGATTACAGGCATGAGCCACTGCGCCCGACGGTTTCTGCTTTTCTCGATCCTGGATCCAAATCCGAAATGTCAAAACGAAAAACTATTTCTGTCCCTCATTGTGGCTAATATCCAACCATTTCCACCTTTTAATGAGAACTGACATGAAAATCACTTGCAATGGACAATAGCAACCTTAGAAGAGCAAACACCGTCTCTCTGTTTTCCAATGCAACTACTATTGAAATAAACGGCTTTACTACATCAAGTTTCTCAGAAGCTTCCAGAGTAGCTTTTGCTGTAAACATCAACTTAATCAAATGATGTGCTCCTTTGAAGATCTGAAACATTCCATTTTTAGACGTGGTAATTCCGAGTTGTCTCAGGGATGTCTTGCTGACTGAGACAGACCACAGCTTGGCTGGTAAGTTAACTTGAACTGTTAAACCTGTGAGAGCCGAGGGTTGCTACCCAGCCAGAGCTGTGGGGATCCGTATCAGTCCCATAGAAGATGGAAATTACAGAATCAATAACACCACAGTGTGATCTGGTAGCCATATAACGACTGAGGTTTCACGTCCTTAAGAAGTTCTGAAAGTCTCACAGGAACACCCCAACGAAAGGCCAAATCTATATGATGCCAAAACAATCAGCTGAAAAGTTGAAATTTTGGTCAATGCAGTTATTTGGTTTCATAAAGAGCTACAAGCTGTCACATGACCAAATTAAATTTTTAAAATCTGAATTCTAGTTAAGACATTTTGAGTATGTAGGTACATGTGATTTCAGGATGTTGCTCACACTTAAAAAGTAATAAACTTTTCTTGTTACATTCCTGTCAAAGCTATTTGATATATGCCATAAAACACATAGAACCAAGTGAATGTTGCTGTAGGAACCTTATCTTTGGAATTTCCTGACATTTGAGGGTTTCTCATTTTCCATTTTAGGATTGAAGGCAGAAGTCCTTGCATTTAATTTCCTGGGGCTTTAGAGAAATGAAGAAAGAAGAGAGAAGACAGCAAATAGAAAGGGAGAGAGAAAAGAAGGGAAAAGGAAGGAAAGAGAAGAGGAGAAAAGAAAAATAGAAGAGAGAGAAATAGGAAGAGAAAAAGAAAAGTAGCCTTTCTTAAACCGAGGATCTGAGTCCACTGGTTTGGCTCTTAAGGAGGTGAACTAATTGGCCTATGAAAACAAGCTGAATACATTCTCTAAGGCACACACAGCCTGGCCATGAAATTCGAAACCCTCATAACCTCCAAATCCTTAATCATTTCTTTCTTCAACTTTGGTTTGGCTTTCCTGCCTCAGAGAGGGTGGTACATCTGCCAAATTCATGGGAGAGTCCTTTTTATTTTTAAGAGATAGGACCACAATAAAGAGCAGACTTTATTTTTTTAAGAGTAGAAAGTGAACATCTTGCCCTAATCACCTCCATTGTACTATTTTAAACAAAATGAAAAACCCAAAGCCAAAATTGTTAAAACACAGCTGATGCAACCACATTCAAACTGGCCAAGAAAAATTTCATCTTTGGACTGAAATAAGTAACTTTAGCTGGTTATAAAGAAAACGCTGAAAGACTGAAAAGCGCAGATGGTAGTTAAGAGAGAAAAGATAATGGGAATAACTGTTCCCCAGGTTGACTGGCCTGCCCAATGATGACACAGATGAAGGATTCCAGTTTCCCAGAACCAACCTGCCCCTGGGGGTGTGGGCCTCCTTGGAGGAACAGCCAGAAGGGATGTGGAAAGGCTGCTATGGGAAGCTCTGGGCAGGAGCAGGGAAGTCTGGGAGTGCTCCGGACCCAGGCTCTGGCACTGGTTGGAGAAAGGATTTATTATTGGATGGATTCAGACTTTTTCAGAACATAAAGAAGGAAGCATCTAAGCTTTTCTACAGACCTCATGTAACACCGATAACCAAACCTGGTAAAGATAGTGCAATCATCCTTTATGTATTCTGTACAAAAAAAAGTGCAGTAAAAGCCAAGTATAGACCAGTCTTATTTATTTACTGACATGAAATCTTAAAATATTAGCAAATAAAATTCAGTAATACATTAACAGAATAATAAACTAGGCCCGAATGGGTGTTCATACCCCAAATTTAAGGATGGGTTAATATTAGATATAAATTCACTATGAATGGACTAAAGGAGAAGAATGATGATGATCTGGAGTTTCTGAAAAGTACTTTAGCAAAAATCAAATCTCTAAGTGAAAACAATAGCCAGGCATGGTGGCTCACACCTGTAATCCTAGCACTTTGGGAGGCTGAGGTGGGTGGATCACCTGAGGTCAGGAGTTCAAGACCAGCCTGGCCATCATGGTGAAACCCCATCTTAAAAAAAAAAAAAGAAAAAAAAGAAAAAAACAAATATAAATGGACATGACTTGACAGCATAAAAACACATCTCAAATAAGAATGCCTTCGAGTGAAACCCTAGACGCATTACCATTAAAGTTAGGGGCAAGGTAGGCTGTATTCTGCTTTTAGCACTATGATTTAACACTGTTCTGAAGTCTTGGCCAGTGCAATGTGGTAAGAGAATTAGGTAAAAATTAAAAAGAAAAAGGTAAAATGAGGATTATTTGCAGACAATATGGTTATATTCATAGGAAAGCCCAAGAAATAGCAAGAAACTTCTTTAAGATGTCTTAAAATATATACACACAGACACATACAATAAGTAGTTTTCTTAAATATAAAGACCATATGAGAAAAAAGACTACATTAACAATTGCATCAGAGAAAAAAACTTAGAAATAAACATAGCAAACACACAGCATGCCAAATAATTGCATATTAATTACAAAAACCCCCACATATGTTGTATATCTCAGATTTGACAGTAGTACATAGAACATTAAGAAAAACAGGCAGAAATGCTCAAGACATTTTTGGAAAGGATGAATAATAAGTAAATAAACAGATAAGAGGTTTATAATTACTAAAAAGGAGAGAGACAAAAGTTTTTTTTTTTTTTTTGCATATGACATGATCGTATATACAGGAAGTCTGAGAGGATCAACTGACTAATTATTAGCAACATTAAGAAATTTCTACAAGCCCTACTAGATATTAAAATACATTATGGGCTGGGATTGGGGCTCATGCCTATAATCCCAGCACTTTGGGAGGCCGAGGCAGGTGGATTACTTGCAGTCAAGGGTTTGAGACCACCTGAACAACATGGTGAAATCCTGTCCCTACTAAAAATACAAAAAAGTAGCCAGGTGGTGGTGTACACCTGTGATCTCAGGTACTCGGGAGGCTGAGACAGGAGAATCATTGGAATCTGGGAGGTAGAGGATGCAGTGAGCCGAGATTGTGCCACCACACTCTGGCCTGGGCAACACAGAGAGAGTCTGTCTCAAAATAATAATAATAATAATAATAATAATAATAATAATAATACATTATGAAGTTAAAGTTTGGTACTAAAAAAGAAATTGCCTAATTAATCAAACAGAATGGAGCCAGAGAAAAAAACACCTAACACATACAACATATTGGACAGGCTCTGTACTAAGTTTAAGTTTACACATACTAACTCATTTAATCTTACAACAGCTCTGTGAAGTGGTTACTATAATTATCACCATTTTACCGATAAGTAAAATGAGGCCAACACAAATTCAGTGGCTTGTCCAAAGTCGCACAGTTAGTAAGAAGCAAGACTACAGTAGTGCTATATGCTCTTTATCATAGCATTATTTGTAAACTGGGAACAACTTACATGTATGTACATATATATATGCATGTATATGTAAATAAATTCTAGAATATGCAAACTTTTTTTCCCCTTGAAGAGAACATAAGAAATCATGCTATCTGTGGGCAAGGGGAAGTGGGAAAAAAAAGAAATTATGCAATTTACAGCCAAAAGAATCATCCTACATGAAAGACCATGTTGAGGGCGGAGGACTTGGTGTTGTTAGGAAGGGGTATGTGAAAATGAGAGGAATCAGAGATGACTTTTTAGGTTTGTGGCCTAAAGCAACTAAACAATGGGTGATGCCATTTAGTAGGATGACAATTATTTTGGGAAGAGGTGGTTAGTGGTGGCCTGGAAGGAGAATTTAGGTTTGGACACGTTAGGTACAAATGGTCAGACAACCAAATGGAGATCCAAGCAGGAGATGACCACACAAATCTTAAGCTGGGGGAGGGAGTCGGGGCTGGATGCCTAAATTTGGGAATTATAAGCATGACCTTGACATTTAAGGCCATGGGGCTAGATGAGATCATTTAGGGAGTGAGTGTAGATGGAGAAGAAAAGTCTCAGTTCTGGCCCTGGGCTGAGGTGGAGATGGGTTCGGGGTGTGCTCTGACAGAGAGAAGGAGAAAAGGATGGAACTCAGAGGACCCAGGGAAGCAGGACTTCCAGAGACACGGGTGACCCAGAAGCCAAACGAACAAAGTATTTCAAGATGAAGTGAGTCAACAGGTGTTCCTCAAATACTGACAGAGGCCAATTAAGAAAAGAATGGAGAACTGGCAACTGAATTTAGCAGATGGAGGTTACTGGTGGCCTTGGGCCACGGTATTTTTAGTAGGCGGTTCCCAAAGCTCAGTGGGTTGGGTCAAAAGAAAATAGGAGGTGAAGCGATGAAAGAAAGTACAACTGTTCTGAGTTTTGTTCTAAAGCTGGTTTCTTAGATTAGTGGGTATCAAACCAACTAGCATGTTACAGAAATGGACTAGAGATTAAGTTGTAAAATAGAAAAATTGTTTTCAAAGCACAGATTTTATTTTGCTTTATTACTCATTTTTTTATTTTTTGAGGCGGGGTCTTGCTCTGTCACCCAGGATGGAGTGCAGTGGTGCGATCTCAGCTCACTGCAACCTCCGCCTCCTGGGTTCAAGTGATTCTTCTGCCTCAGCTTCCCGAGTAGCTGACGTTACAGGCATGTGCCACCATGCCCAGCTAATTTTTTTTTTTTGTATTTTTAGTAGAGATAGGGTTTCATCTTGTTGATCAGGCTGGTCTCGAACTCCTGACTTCGTGATTCGCCTGTCTTGGCCTCCCAAAGTGCTGGGATTACAGGCGTGAGCCACCACCACCAGCTCAGATTTTATTTTTAAGCATAAACATGCTTTATTATTTAATGTGTTATTTTCATGTTATAAAATATTCACAGTGCATGCATCCACATGTACAGAGAAGAAAGCTGAGGCTTTAGGAGGTTAAACAACTTGTTTAAGGTTACACAGATAGACAATGATAAGGCCAGTGTAGATGTCAGGCAATGTGTTTCTAAAGCCCATACCAAGAAAAATTCAAGCACTGGTAGTTAGCAGGGACTAGCAGGTTGTAGACTGCCAGGGTTAACATGAGTCCTTCATTTAACTCTTGGTTACTGTCCCCAATTCCAAGTCCTTATTACATCTAAAGGGTATTTTTTTTTTTTTTTTTGAGACAGTCTCACTCAGTCACCAGGCTGGAATGCAGTGGCGTGATCTCGGCTCACTACAACCTCTGCCTCCCGGGTTCCAGCCTCAGCCTCCTGAGTAGGGGGGACTACAGGTGCACACCACCACGTCCAGCTAATTTTTGTATGTTTAGTAGAGACAGAGTTTCACCATGTTGGCCAGGATGATCTTATCTCTTGACCTCGTGATCCGTCCACCTCGGCCTCCCAAAGTGCTGGGATTACAGGTGTGAGCCACTGTACTCAGCCTCTAAAGACTAATTTTTTAAAAGCAAATAGTCTTCTTTTTTGAGGACTGAGAACAAACACAAAATATGTGCAACAGTTACCAAGTTTCCAGGTTAATTAACAAAGTGTCTTAAGCTATGAACCGTCTGGACTACAGGATCCATCAGTTTAGTGAAACAAATAATTCAGCTGAGAACACAGTTATGATGGGACATAAAGCACTAAGAGTGTCAGGTGGTGATGCTCTGCCCGGCCGCACCAGCACCTACCTGTGGTCTGCACTGGATTTCTGCCTCCCGGTCCACAGTCTTCTGTTCACAGAGGAAGGCGGGGGAGAGGAGGGCAGAGGCGGTGGAGGTAGAGAGGGCAGAGGGGGCAGGTTTCTTCTCTCTTTCCTGAAGCCGATGCCAGGCTTCCCCTCTTTGTCCCCTTCTCCAGCATGTTTGAACGTTCTCCGGGGTTTTGGCGGGGGGTTGATGAAGGGCTTTGTGAGGGACCCCTCCCAGCCCCTGTACACATTCTCAAGGCTCGGGTCCCAGGGCTTTCTGCATGAACCTTTCCTGTCCTCCACAGCGTCGGGGGCAGGCTCCCTGCCTTCCAGGTCCGAGGAGTGGACCTTCTGGCTGACTTCTGAGCCATTCCCGCCTACCAGGTTCTCAGGAAGGGTGGGCCCTGCTTCTGCCTTGTCAGGGGGGCAGTGTGGGGAATAACAGGTCCCTGGCAACTGCGGATCCAGCCCTGCCGACCCATCCTTCAAAGCCTGCTCGAGTTTCTTGACTTGCTTCAGCACTGAGAGGTGATCGTTGTGCAAGCGTAGCTTGCCAAGTCTTGGCTCTCGGCCTCGGCCCCAGCTAGAATCCACTTCCCGGTCTGGCTGGCGCAGGTCTTGCCCGGGCTCTGGGTCCTGTCCCCCGACTTTCACTGCTCTTTTATTCCTCTCCTTCTCTGTACTCTCTGTTTCTGGCTTCATTCCATTCTTAGTCTCTGTGACCTGAGTTCTCACCCCATCACTACTTCTCCTCTCCACCACACAGCACGGCAGAGAATCCTCCTGTCCGTCTGCTCTCCTGCTGGGTGCAGGAGTGGGCACCTCTTTCTTCCCTTCCCATTCTGATATCTTGTCCTTTATGTTGAGGGGCTTGTGCCGGGGTCCGGCTCTGGCAGATGGGCAGGGGTTCTGAATGCCTCTGAGCTGCTTCTTCCCAGCCCTGCTGGCTTCTGCAGCTGGGTCACTGATGATCATATCCAAGCTGAACACGTCCATTCTTGACTCTAGCGTGAGGCGGCGAAGACCTTCCAGGGGGCTCCTTCTGAAGCCCGACTCCTGATCAGTCTCTAGGAAAGGAATGGAGGACTGAAGTTGATGCCTTCGAGGGTCTTTCTCAGTCCTTGGACCTTCCAACTTGTCCCTGCACAAGAAGGACAAATAGCAGGTGAGTGATTCTTACTGTTCTTGGCTGGTCATAGAGATTTGCTAGAACTTAGATATAAATGTTATATGCAAATCTTACAAACCACAAACATTGAAATCCCTATTTTTTTGAAAATCACTTTATGAGCAGGGTGTGGTGGCTCATGCCTGTAATCCCAGCACTTTAGGAGGTTGAGGTGGGAGGATCACTTTAGGCCAGGAGTTCAAAACCAGCCTGGGCAACATAACAAGACCCCCATCTCTACAAAAAAAATTACAAATCCATTTTGTATTTTTCTTGGAGAGACAGCATGGTGGAATGAAAGGAGCAATTGAGTTTTGGAGTCCGATCGGCTTGGGTTTAAATCCTAATTCTTCCACATGACCTTAGGCAAGTTAAGTCCTCTAAACCTCAGTTTCCATCTCTGTAAAATGGAGATAATAATAAGGGCCGGGCACGGGGCTCACACCTGTAATCCCAGCACTTTGGGAGGCTGAGGCGGGTGGATCACAAGTTTAGGAGTTTGAGATCAGCCTGGTCAATACGGTGACATCCCATCTCTATTTGTCTTGAACTCCTGATCTCAGGTGATCTGCCTGCCTCGCCCGCTCAAAGTGCTGGGATTACAGGCGTGAGCCACTGCGACTGGCCTGAAATCCTGTCTCTACTAAAAAAAACAAAACAAAAACAAAAACCCAAAAATTAGCTGGGCGTGGTGGCACGAACCTGTAGTCCCAGCTACTCAGGAGGCTTTGGCAGGAGAATTGCTTGAACCTGGGAGGTGGAGTTTGCAGTGAACAGAGATCATGCCACTGCACTCCAACCTGGGCAACAGAGCAAGATTCCACCTCTAATAATAATAATAATAATAATAAGCATCTAACAGGGTGACCATAAATATTTAAGGAGCCAGCCCACGTAAAATATCCAGTATCTTATGAGTATTCAATAAATGGTGGCTATCATTGTTATTAATTTTTTTTCTTTGATGAAATAGGAGGCTGATGTGGTGGCTCACGCCTGTGGAGGCCAAGGTGGGCAAATCGCTTGAGGTCAGGAGTTTGAGACCACCCTGGCTAACATGGTGAAACCCATCTCTACTAAAAATAAGAAGATTAGCCGGGTGTGGTGGCAGACCCTATAATCCCAGCCACTCACTGAGGAGGTTGAGGCAAGAGAATTGCTGGAACTCAGGATGCGGAGATTGCAGTGAGTTGAGATTGAGCCACTGTACTCCAGCCTAGGTGACAGAGTGAGACTCTGTCTCAAAAAAGAAAAGAAAATAGGAGTAACTTCATGAGGTAAAAATTACATAGGTTGTTTTTCCTTCTTTTTTTTGGAGACGGAGTCTCACTCTGTCGCCCAGGCTAGAATGTAATGGCATAATCTTGGCTCACTTGTCTGATTCAAGTGGGCAAAGCCACAATGATTGGGTGCCTCTGAATAGAACCTCCTCTGGAATGGAGCCTCACTAGAGTGAGCTCTCCATGAGCCTTGCCACCAGCACAGGGATTGTTCTGTTATTTTGGCCTGTTGTGGCCAAGGCTGCACCCCTATCACCCAGAACAATGCCTAGGAGAGTTGGTGGTCAATAAATAGCTGCTACATGAATGAATGTATGAATAAAGAGGTAGATTCAGGTTTCACACTTGGCCTAGAAATGCACTGTCTAGTAGAGTAGCCACCAGCCACACGTGACTATTTAACCTTAAATCCAGTGAAATTCAAGCTTCACTTTCTCAGCTGCACCTGTCACAGGTCAAGGATTCAGAAGTGCCATGTGGCTAATGGCGACTGTACTGGATGGAGAAGAAGATTTCCATCACTCAGGAAAGGTCTGGCCTAGAACATATATGTAATGATACATGCTTCCAAATGTAATTTTAGATTAGGTAGTGCCATGAAGATATTAAAAATTATTTTGAGGCCAGGTGCAGTGGCTCACACCTGTAATCCCAGCACTTTGGGAGGCCGAGGTGGGTGAATCATGAGGTCAAAAGATTGAGACCTTCTTGGCCAACATGGTGAAACCCCATCTCTACTAAAAATACAAAAATTAGCTGGGTGTGTTGGTGGGCGCCTGTAGTCCCAGCTACTCAGGAGGCTGAGGCAGGAGAATCACTTGAACCCGGTAGGCAGAGGTTGCAGTGAGCCGAGATCACACCACTGCACTCCAGCCTGGCGACAGAGTGAGACTCCGTCTCAAAAAAAAAAAATTATATATATATATATATATATAGAAAGAAAAACATTTTAAAATTAGTCTAACAAGAATGAGAGCATCTGCGTTTTCAAATGCAAACATTCTTCCACCAGCAATGGTTATGACTGAGCACAGTGACTTTAGATGCGCCAACATTAGCTAATACCTCACAGTGCCCATTTTCTGAATATAGATCTGACTGCATGGAAATCCTGAAACTCCAGTTAACGTTCGCTGTGAGGGATGAATAATTAGCAATTTCATACATCCTATTTCTAGTTAGCTTTCTATTCCAAAGGTTGTTTATGTAAAGATTTCTTCCTCAATGGAGACATTAGCACATAAATTATGCCGCTGTTGTTAGTTGCACAGCATAAATTAGAAACTTGAGAAAATGCAAACACAGTTTTTTGGCAAATACATTTTCCTATTTTAAAGATGGCTATCAAGGCAGAATTCCTTATTTAAATAAGCAATTAGGATTCATAACAGTGTGTTTACAAAAGGGAAAATATTTTTAAATTGTTCCATCACCACTGGGGACATTAGCATGAATTCAGATTTTAGTCAGAATCAGAATTAGTTTGTTATTTCATTAAGGGTTCACAAGGCGGAAGTGACAGTCCTTGCTCTCACAGTACTAGAGGCAAGATGAAGAGAAAGGACAGACACACACATTAAAAACACAACAAGGCTGTGGCTCACGCCTGTAATTCCAGCACTTTGGGAGGCCAAGGCAGGTGGATCACGAGGTCAGGAGTTCAAGACCAGCCTGGCCACTATGGGGAAACCCCATCTCTACTAAAAATACAAAAAATTAGCTGGGCGTGGTGGCACACATCTGTAGTCCCAGTTGCTTGGGAGGCTGAGGCAGGAGAATTGCTTGAACTCGGGAGGTAGAGGTTGCAGTGAGCCAAGATTGAAGCCACTGCACTCCAGCCTGGTGACAAAGCAAGACTCCGTCTCAAAAAATATATGTAAATAAATAAAAAACCCACAACAATCCAGGTTAGAGCCTGCATGGGGATGACTGATGATCTACAACACAATTATCAATGTCCTGTGTGCTGTAAGGCACTATTGCCTAGTAGCTAAATACATGGGCTTTGGAACTTAGGGACTTGAGACTTGAATCCTGAGTTTTTCATCTGTCTTCTGTAGACTGAAACTTTATGAGTCAGAGGCCACATTTATGTTGCTTGCTATGCCTGGTGCATAGCAGCTAGTCAACAAATATTTATTCAATGAATGAATGAATTCATGAGTTAACATATGTATTATAAATCTTGGTATCAATAAATGGTAACCACTGTTATTGTAAGTATCAAAGTTGTTGTCTAAGAGCCTAAACACATGGAGTGACTTTGCAATCATGGAAGCTCTGTCTGAAAACTCGGATGGAACAAGGATGGCTTGCTGAAAGCTCACATTGGATTGACAAAACTCAAGCAACAGAGGCAAGGATGCCGCCACCATTCAACGAGTCCCCAAGGACAGAGTTCCTGCTCCATGTGGTTGCTAATTTCTAGAGTTCCTATTTCCAGGATTCTCCCGCCCCGTAAGGGCCTGGGGCGCAGAGCTGAGAACCCCTCAGTGGCTGCCAACTGCTTTGTGGAATGTGAGAGGATCAGAGAAAGGGCTCCATCTGGGGAGAAGGAAATAACCATGCTGATATTAGATGGGAAAACTGACTGTGAACAGGTACAGCTGCAAAGACTTAGGGCTCAAACGTAATTAAAATACCTGAACATCCTAGTAGTTAGAAAAACAAACCCGGGATTGGAATGTGTTATGAGGATAGGGCTGAAGTCGCCAGGGGATCATCCTTTCCACACACGGGGAACTAGTCAGAGTCTCTCTTGACCCCTTTAGCCCGTAGCCTTAAATGAGTGCCATGCATGGAGATGGTCTGCAGGAAGCTCATTAGAATGACCTGGAAAAGGGCTCCTTAGCTCAAGGAAGTAGGATCGGTGAAGACGGAAAGGTGTAGGAGCGTAAGAAGCTGGGCCAGCGTCTACACTCTTAGGGGAGAAGCATTCTTACTTGTCAGCCAGTGTGTAGCTCAGGTTTTCAGTCTGGCTGTGGCTGCCCTTGGCCGGCCTGCGCACTGTCATCATGTCAGCACTGAGGGGAGCTCCAGGTCACCTGTGGGGACAGGGATGCACACCCAGTGAGCCATGACAGCTGGGCCTTCCTTGGAGGTGAGCAAATCTGGGACTCACACCCCAAGCTATTAATTCCTGATCGATTCCACCCAGGAGTGGGGTGGCGGGGCGGGGAGGGGTAGAAAGAACACACTATTCAGAATCCCCGGCCCAGCAGGTGGAGCAAGGGTGCCATCCTGAGGTCCACTTGGATTCAAAACTCATGCCAATCTCTTTGTATATATCTTTTTTTGTTCATTTGTGAGTTTGCTTTTTTGAGACAGGGTCTGGCTCTGTCTCCCAGGCTGGAATGTAGTGGCGTGATCTTGGCTCACTGCAACCTCCGCCTCCTGGGCTCAGGTAATTCTCGTGCCTCAGCTTCTCTGGTAGCTGAGTTTACAGGGGTGCACCACCACACCTCGCTAATTTTTGCATTTTTAGTAGAGATGGGTTTTCACCTTATTGGCCAGGCTGGTCTTGAACTCCTGGCCTCAAGTAATCTGACCGCCTCAGCCTCCCAAAGTGCTGGGATTACAGGTGTGAGCCACTGTGCCTGGTCTTCTTTGTATATATCTTTTAGCCGAGGTCACCAACCGTTTTAAGAAAACATACAAACTTAGAAAGCAAAACATAAATAACAATGAGACCCAATGCTTTTTCAGCCTCTCTGAGAACCACTGCGATGAGCTAGAAGTCCCCAGAGAAGAAAGTAGTTGGCCCTTATTTGACACAAGCCATAAAACACACACCAGAGTGGAGCTGTCTTCCCAGGGGATACTCCACCATTCTGCAAGCCCTGAGACTGGGTGTAAACCCACGCTGCCCTTGTCTGCAGAGCCCCCAACGGGAGCCCCTCCCAGCTGCTCCAAACCCAGGAGGAAGAAACACCCAGTCACAAGGTGATCTGTCTGGTCTAAGAACACCAGGAGATGGTCTTGGCAAACCCAGGAATCCCACTGAGTTCCTTAACCTCCCCCTTCTCCAATAGCAAGGCCTGTGTGGATACCAAGGCAGCAATCTCAGCTTGCAAGTAGCAGTTAAAGACTGGTGCCTGGCCTGGACATGAACTGAATTAACTGATTAAACCTTATTACTTCATAGCAAGTCCTTCAGAACTCTGTGGGAAGAAGTGTCTCCCACACGAGCATAAACGGACATTGCTCAGGTGGAGGTGCTGGCAAGATGAGGCCCATCCGAGAAGGCCGACAGGATGCTCCATGCAGTTCTTCTGTAAGGCATGAACACCAGATGGCTGGTCCTCCCTAGTGGAGAGGCGCCACCTCCTCGACTAGGGCTCAAGGCATATCAAGACACTGGGTATTTATGTTACGTTTCCAGGGAAGCCCTCTCCCAACTCCTTCTCCAGTTTCCAAGATTCCTACCCTATTTCCCAGGATGGCTTCCCTGCTAGGTGATGGGATGGCTGCCCAATGTCCTAGCCTGGGCATCCTCTCCCTCCCAAGAAATCAAAGGGCAGAACTTCAAGACATGCAGATAGTTATTGGGAACAAGGAGAGGAAGGGAAGAAGGCCAGAGAGAAGGAGAAAAAGAAAAGGAAAGTGCACATGGGCAACAAATGAACAAGAGCGGGGCTGGGGAACCATGAGCTGAAGGAACAAGGGAGGGAACAGACAGGTCTGCCAACTGTGTGTGTGCGGGTGGTCAGGGGCATGGAGCTCTGGCCTGTCCATGGAGTTCAGCTGTCCCCGTACCCAGCAACTCAGCAGCACACATTGTGGGGCTAGATCTGTGTTGTAATCAAGCCTACTTCTTTAAAGAAGCCAGGCCCCAGTGCTTGCCCATCCCATTATGCAGGGTAGCCCTGAAAGGCCTTTCAGGGACAGGAAGGAACTCATTGTCCCTCTCACAAAGCTCCTGGAATCCCTCCACTTGGCTGGGCCCACAGACACTACTCTTCTCTGTCCAGCATCTGGCAGAGGGCCCCAGTGGACGTCAGGGAGAACAGCCCCTCCTTACCACCGCCACCACCCTCCATGCAGACCAAACCCACAAGAATCCAACCTTGTTCCATATGAGCTAGCAGCTCTCTTCCAAGCTGGCATCCCTTCATTGGTACTAGGACAAGGTGCCAGACCATGTGCAGGATGCACTGGAGGACTCAAAGGTGTGTAAGACACAGTCTCTGCCATCATCGAGAGCACAAGGACTGTACCTGGGTCACAATCCACCCTGTAACTCCCCCTATGCCCTCAAGAAAACAGTTTCCCTCTAGTTCTCGGGAGCACAGCTTTTCCAAAAGGAAAAAACTCCACTGTGTCTAATGCACAGAGATGCATGTGTGAACTTGGAGGTCAAAGATCACAAGAAGCATTTAACACAGTACTTAAGTGAACTTGCTTCCCATCAGGAAGTAATAACTTCCAGCATGAAAACCACCATCTCTAGAGAAACCGCTGATGCCATATACTGAGAAGCAAGTGCTAGGGCTTCAGAGGCTGGCACTGAGGGGGCATAGAATCCCCCCACATACTCAGCAATCAGTCCACCAGCATTTCTGTATTCACAAAGATATTAAAAGTGCCGCTACAAGGCTGGGCATGGTGGCTCATGCCTGTAATCCCAGCACTTTGGGAGGCCAAGACGGGTGGATCACCTGAGGGCTGGAGTTCAAGACCAGCCTGACCAACATGGAGAAACCCCATCTCTACTAAAAAATACAAAACTAGCCAGGCATGGTGGCACATGCCTGTAATCCCAGCTACTCAGGAGGCTGAGGCAGGAGAATCGCTTGAACCCGGGAGGCAGAGGTTGTGGTGAGCCAAGATCGTGCCATTGTACTCCAGCCCGGGCAACAGGAGTGAAACTCCGTCTCAAAAAAAAAAAAATGCTGCTACAAAAAATTGACCTTTCTCTTTTTGTGTCTGGTGATTAGCAATTGTTAACTGGCCGGGCATGGTAGCTCATGCCTGTAATTCCAGCACTTTCGGAGGCCGGCGTGGGCTGATCACATGAGCTCAGGAGATCAAAACCAGCCTGGGCAACATGGCAAAACACTGTCTCTACAAAAAAATACAAGATTTAGCCTGGTGTGGTGGTGCACACCTGCAGTCCCAGCTACTTGGGAGGCTGAGGTGGGAGGATCGCTTGAGCCCGGCAGATGGAGGTTGCAGTAAGCCAAGATTGCACCACTGTACTCTAGCCCAGGTGACAGAGTGAGATTCTGTTTCAAAAAAAAAAAAAAAAAATCATTAAGTAAGGAACCCAGCTGAATTTGCTAGTTGGGAGTGCTCTGTGACTTAAATTACCATGATTAACTTCATTATCACTTTACAGGTCTGGGATTGTGAGATAGAACTATTTTCCAAAGTGTGGTCAACGGGGGATCTGCTTCAGTCAACTTGGGGAGCCTATCAGACATGCAGATTCCTGGGCGCCTCTCCGATGTACCAAGAGGTACCAAAACCAAGTGTCTGAGGGCTGCTGTGGAATCTGCATTTAAATACGGTAAATTGAAGGCCTCAGATGCCAATGTCCTGGCCTGAGCAGCTCTCCCTCCCAAGAAACCAAGGGGCTGGGCTTCAAGACAGCTTGAGTTTTTAAGCTACCCAAGGTTCCTTATTTCTTTTTAGGCAATTTGGTCTTGTGATTCAAGTAGACTATATTCCAAGAGAGGTAAGGGAATGGTTGATGTAATAACACATTTTCCCAATCAACTGCTTTCTATAAAAATAGAACTTCCCATTAAACAGATGGGCTTATTACTAATAATTTTAGTTAGCCTGTATGGGTATGGTGGCTCCTGCCTGTAATTCCATCACTTTGGGAGGCCAAGGTGGGAGGGTCACTTGAGGTCTGGAGTTTGAGACCAGCCTGGCCAACATGGTGTAACTGAAACCCTGTCTCTAGTAAAAACACAAAAATTAGGTGGGTGTGGTGTCAGGCACTTGTAAGCCCAGCTGAGGCAGGAGAATCGCTTGAACCCAGAAGATGGAGGTTGCGGTGAGCTGAGTTCGCCCCACGACACTCCAGCCTGGGCAACAGAGCTGACTCTTTAAAATTAATTAGACTAAAAACATCATACAAAATTTTGAAGCTAGCTGATGAGTACACAAGAGTTCATATAGTTTTTGTTTTTTTTGTAGGCTTGAACACAAGTTTTAGAAACTAAGTCCTACAAACTGAAGAAAAGTATTTTTAAAATTCTAACATCTCTAGCAGATTATGCTTATCAACCCAGTTCATAATCTAACCCTGTTGTTCTTCTTGCTAAAGTGAATGCTGCAAAATCTTCTCTTGGCTCAAGGATTTTGTTTGGGCACTGACATCATGCTGATATTGACTGAGGGTTCAGAAGTTAAGAAGCTGGGTGGGACTGGTCTGAAGGCCGTGCATTAACTCAATTGATTGTTCACAGTCAGTTACGCATCCAACTTCTTATGCTACTCTTCCCTTCTCACTACTGCATTTGACTAGTGTCTTTGCGGGGCTTTTTCAATTACTTTTTTTTTTTTTTCTGAGACAGGGTCTCACCCTGTCACCCGGTCTGGAGTGCAGTGGCACGATGATGGCTCACTGCAGCTTCAGCCTGCTGGGCTTACACAATTTTCCCGCCTCAGCCTCCTGAGTAGCTGGGACACCAGGCATGCACCACCATGCGTGGCTAATTAAAAAAATTTTTTTTAGTAGAGATGGGGTTTCACTATGTTACCTAGGCTAGTCTTGAACTCCTGAGCTCAAGCAATCCTCCTACCTTGGCCTCCCAAAGTGTTAGGATTACAGGCATGAGCAACTGTGCTCAGCCTTGCTTAACTAGTCTTAAGAAAAAAAGCCAGGTGGGAGAGTCTCCCTCAGTTTTTTTTTTTCTTTTGAGACAAGAGTCTTGCTCTGTTGCCCAGGCTGGAGTGCAGTGGTTCGATCTCAGCTCACCGAAAACTCTACCCACCAGGTTCAAGCAATTCTCTTGCTTCAGCCTCCTGAGTAGCTGGGATTACAGACGCATGCCACCACGCCCGGCCATTTTTTTTTTTTTTGTATTTTTAGTAGAGACAGGGTTTCACCATATTGGCCAGGCTGATCTCCAACTCCTGACCTCATGATCCGCCTGCCTCAGCCTCCCAAATTGCTGGGATTATAGGAGGCAGCCACCACGCCTGGCTCCCTCAGTCTTTAATCCTGTTAGGAAGTGTGGTTTACTCTCTTGGCCAGCTGTTGCTGAGAGATACTCTTACTCCCAATCACATCTCTGAGTTACCTTTAATTTTGAGAGAGAGACAGATCAAGAGATCTAATAGTGAGCTCCTTCTGATCAGTCTCAAAAGCCCACAGAAAACTTAGTTGCTCCAGACTGACACTGCTAGATTTTATACATTTATAATTTTATAGTTCCTTCCAGCCTTATCTCTGAACACACTATTTTTTGTTTTTTAAAGGGGCTTAGAATTCTAAAATGTCAAATCGTTAATTACACAACAAATAGCTCTCAGAAAAAGGGTCAAGAATTTAAAACAGATATAAAGTGTTTTCCCACAAGTAGGAAGAGGAAGTAAACAAGATCAGGTCCCAAGGGCAGTTCTCACAGGAGCAGCTGCGGACCTGTGGCATTTGGAGGAGGACCAGGAGAAGCGGGCTGTGCCTGAGGGGAGAGGAGCCCTCAGGGGACCTGGCAGCCCCTTTAGAATCCTGCTCGGCCTGCCTGCCCACTGCTCTCTTTCTTCTGCAGCCATTTTTGGGAATCCTGCAAAGGCAATCCGGAAACACCAGCCTGGTGAAGCCAGCACAACCTTATGGGCTAGACCTTAAAAGCAAGACAATGCCTAGTGGTCTGAGGCCTGGCTTCTAGACTGCTGCTTTTGATAACAGAGCACTGTTCATATATTTTTATTTTTTTTTGAGACGGAGTTTCGCTCTTGTTGCCCAGGCTGGAGTGCAGTGGTGCGATCTCAGCTCATTGCAATCTCCGCCTCCTGGGTTCAAGCGATTCTCCTGCCTCAGCCTCCTGAGTGGCTGGGACTACAGGCACGTGCCACCATGCCGGGCTGATTTTGTATTTTTAGTAGAGATGGGGTTTCTTCATGTTGGTCCAGCTGGTCTCAAACTCCCAATCTCAGGTGATTTGCCCACCTCGGCATTCCAAAGTGCTGGGATTACAGGTGTAAGCCACCGTGCCTGGCCGCACTGTTCATATCTTATTCTGAGCATTAATTATGTGTTTATGATGTTACACAATTTAAAAAGTGCCATTGAGATCTCATCAACAGTAGTAGTAACATTTTTTCTGTTAACTCTGATAGTTTTTTTTT
This sequence comes from Cheracebus regulus, assembly GCA_963574635.1. NCBI lineage: Eukaryota > Metazoa > Chordata > Mammalia > Primates > Pitheciidae > Cheracebus > Cheracebus regulus. The sequence continues at coordinate 55,943 of CAUYQU010047422.1, read as the reverse complement.
TGGTGTTTCTTTTTTGAGATAGCGTATTGCTCAGTCACCCAGGCTGGAGTGCCATGGTGTGATCATGGCTCACTGCAGCTTCTAACTCCTGGGCTCAAGTCATTCTACCACCTCCACCTCCCAAGTAGCTGGGACCACAGGAGTGCACTGCCATGCCCAGCTAACTGCTTTTTTAGTTTTTGTAGAGATGGGGGTCTCACCATGTTCCCAGGCTAGTCTTGCACTCTTGGGCTCAAGTGATCCTCCCGCCTCAGCCTCCCAAAGTGCTAGGATTACAGGTGTGAGCCACTGTGCCTGGCCTGGTGGGGTTTTTATGGTGGCAACATGGGAGATGATACACGGTCCACAGAAACTTTGCTGTTAAAGTCACCCAAAAAAAGAAGTTTGGATATTACTGCTTTAGAGACTGCTGGAAAAAAGAAACCTAGACATGCTTAAGCCACAGGGGAAAAAATATAATGACCTGATTCTTCTTAAATTTTTTTTTTTGAGACAGAATTTCACTCTTGTTGCCCAGGCTGAAGTTCAATGGCACAACCTGGGCTCACCGCAACCTCTACCTCCCAGGTTCAATCTATTCTTCTGCCTCAGCCTCCTAAGTAGCTGGGATTACAGGTATGTGCCACGACGCCCGGCTAATTTTGTATTTTTAGTAGAGACAGGGTTTCTTCATGTTGGTCAGGCTGGTCTCGAATTCCTGACCTCAGGTGATCCACTCCCCCGTAGGCCTCCAAAGTTCTGGGATTGCAGGCGTTAGCCACTGCGCCCAGTCTCTCCTTAAATCTTAAAGCAAGAAGTGATTTAAATATAAAATGGGCTAGTTACAGTGGTGCACACCTGTAATCTCAGCACTTTGGGAGGTTGAAGCAGGAAGATGACTTGAGCCGAGGAGTTCAAGACCAGCCCAGGCAACATAGCAAGAACCCATCTCTACAAAAATATAAAAAATAAAATAATTAGCCAGGTGTGGTGGTGCACGTCTGTAGTCCCAGCTAGGAAGGAGGCTGAGGGGGAGGATCAGTTGAGCCTGGGAGGTTGAAGCTGCAGTGAGCCTTGATTGTACCACTGCACTCCAGCCTACACAACAGAGCAAGACCCTGTCTCAAAATAAATACATACATAAATATAAAATGAAATGTGGAAGCATTGTCAATTGATGAATGGATTTTAAAAAGTGGTCTATCTGTACAATGGAATTCAGCCATATTAAGGAATGAAGCACTATTACATGCTACAACATTGGTGAACCAGAGAAACCTACTACGTGAAAGAAGCCAGATGCAAAAGGCCACATATTGTATGATTTCATTTATATAAAATGTCCAGAACAGGCACATTCACAGAGATGGACAGATTAGTGGTTGCCAAGGGTGGAGAGGAGGGAGAAATTGTGCCTCACTGCTATGAATAGGTGAGAGCTTCTTTTGGAATGATAGAAAATATCCTAAAATTTCATAGCGGAGATAGTTGCCCAATATGGTGAATACACCACAAGCCACTGAACTGTACAATGTAAGATGGTGAATGTTGGCTGGGCACGGTGGCTCACACCTGTAATCCCAGCACTTTGGGAGGCAGAGGCGGGTAGATCACCTGAGGTCAGGAGTTCAGGACAAGCCTGACCAACATGGTGAAACCCTGTCTCTACTAAAAATACAAAAAATTAGCCAGGTGTTGTGGCACATATCTGTCATCCTAGCTATTTGGGAGGCTGAGGCAGGAGAGAATCACTTGAACCTGGGAGGTGGAGGTTGCAGTGAGCCGAGATTGCACCATTGCACTCTGGCCTGAGCAACAGAGCAAGACTCCATCACACATACACACTAAAAGAATAGGCCAATCCACAGAGACAAAAATATTAGTGGTTGCCAGAGTCTGAGTGAGAGGGAAGTGAGAAGTGATTGCTAATAGGTATGGATTTGGGGGAGCAGGATGATGGAAATGTTCTAAAATTAGAGAGTGGTGATTGTTGCACAACACAGTAAGTATACTAGAAACCACTAAATTGTATGCTTTAAGAGAGTGAATTTCATGGTATGTGAATTATATCCCCATAAAGCCATTATTTAAAAAAAAAAGTATCAGCAGGGACAATTACCAAAAGTGAGGAGTCCTGGATCCACCCTAGACCAAACCCAAGCAGACTGCCAGAGTAGGATGTAGGAATTTGCATTTGTAAGTTTCCCAGGGAGTTCATAGGCATTGTATCAAGAGTTGCTGGTCTAGAGTTGAATCATGGGGTTTATTTTCATGTCACTTGCATTGTCAGTCAGCATCAGAAATACTCTATTTTGCCTTCTCCTTTGTAAGGCAGTATTTTTTTTAATTAATTAATTATTTTTTTTTGAGATGGAGTCTCGCTCTGTCACCCAGGCTGGAGTGTGGTGGTGCCATCTCAGCTCACTGAAACCTCTGCCACCTGGGTTCAAGTGATTCTCGTGCTTTAGCCTCCCGAGTAGCTGGGACTCCTGGTGAGTGCCACCATGCCCAACTAATTTTTGTAGTTTTAGTGGAGATGGGGTTTCACCATGTTGGCCAGGCTGGTCTTAAACTCCCAACCTCAGGAGATCTGCCTGCCTCGGCCTCCTGAAATGCAGGGATTACAAGCGTGAGCCACCATGCCCGGCCTGTAAGGCAGTATTTTACTCCAGTATATTTCAGAGCATCTTGGGAATCTGACGCAGGTTTTACCAGCACAAAACACGTGCACCTTTTCCTTGAACCAAGACACTGATGGGAGATTCTGTCCTGCTGATTCTTCCCTCCACAACCTTCAATATTAAGGCTCCCCTGTACTCTAAAGGAGGCCTCAGGACCAGGAGCATCACCGGAGTAATTTCAGGAATTTCTGTCATTATAAATACTCAGTGATGGACAGTAATACTTTCTTTTAACAACTTTTAAAAACTTGATCAGTATTTTCCTGACTGACACCTGTCAGTTTGTCTGACAAATGAAGCCACTGGGAATCTGTGGCTCGGGCAGTCTGAGACTGCAGACTGGTCTGACCACACTCTGTGATGTGCCAGATGCCAGAGGCAGCAAAAGAGGCATATCATTCTCACTTTCATAAACCCAGGAAGGGCTTTTTCACATCTGCAGAACATTCTAACATACAGAGATGCATTTGGCTACCTTAGTAGGATAGAAACACACTTTGGACTTGACGGTATTTGCAAATCATGCTTTTTTACCATTCTCTAGAGGGCAGAAACAGAAGAAGTGCAATTTCATGGCCATCTTGCATAGGAACACTAAATTACAGTGTGTAGAAAGTTTTAGTGGTGTCAGACCTCCAGAGTTAATGCTTGAGAACTGCCAGGGTCACCTCTCTGATAAAGGCTAGTATGAGTTTGCCACAAATCATTAAAGCATGAGTTACAAAGTTATGAAATATGCTAATACAGCTAAAATATGGTTTAACAGTCTGAATTCAGATAAATATATTTTTTGAATAAAAAAGTACACTTCCTTTTGTTTCTTTTGTGTATTACAGATCAGCAAACTAGGAGTCAGGTTCCAACTTACTTCAACTTCCAAATATTTAAATTTGCTCTTCCTTCTCTCTATTCTCAGGTAGGCCAGAAACCCCAGCTGAGAAGCCCTTTTTGTTTCTAATCTCTACAGAAATCAATGTTAATGTTCCTACCATTTTTTTCCAATGAGGAAATTGAGCCTCAGGGGGTTAGGTCACATGTTTAAGTTCATACAGTAACTCAAAAGTAACGGGTCTGTGTTTTGAATCCAAGTCTAGTGCTCCTTCGACAGTATCTCTGTGGTCTCATATTATCTCATCTAGACGAGAACTAGACTCCAGCTCATTATCACAAATATCTGTCTTGCTCAGCTCTTCAAGATCAGCAACTGTTTTGTATTTCTACACCATGCCACACTTCAGAAACATTTGTTAATAAAGCAGGATGGGAGGAACTTTTTTGGTGTATTTGGATCTGTCTTTTTACAGTTATATGATTATATATTTCTCTACTTTGAGAATATATCCTAACACAATCCTACAGGTGTAAAAAGTGTTTGCATAAGTATTCATGGCTTTTACTTACACTGAAAAATTAAAAGCTCAAAAATTAAGCAATATAATGGTAATGTAAACTATAATTTAGCTATTTAGTGGAATACAGCTATTCAGTGGAATATTATAAAGTAAATTAAATTATGTTTAAGACGACTATGATTCTATAGAGACAAAAAGTAGACTGGTGGTTGCCAAGGTTAGGAGTGGGTGGGTGGGAGGAATAGGAGTGACTCCTAACGGGTTTGCATTTCCTCCTGGTGTGATCAAAGTGTTCTAAAACTGATGGTGATGGGTTGCACAACTCCATGAATACACTAAAAACCGTGCACTTTTTTTTTTTTAGACGGAGTCTCACTCACTCTGTCACTCAGGCTGGAGTGCAGAGGCGTGATCTCGGATCACTGTGACCTCCACCTCCTGGGTTCGAGCGATTTTCCTGCCTCAGCCTCCCGACTAGCTGGGATTGCAAATGTGCACCACCACGCCAGGCTAATTTTTGTATTTTTAGTAGAGATGGGGTTTTGCCATCTTGGCCATGCTGGTCTTGAACTCCTGACCTCAAGTGATCCACCTGCCTCGGCCTCCCAACGTGCTAGGATTACAGGTGTGAGCCACTGCCTCCGGCCAAAACGGTACATTTTAAATGTGTACACATTAAACTATACACTTTAAATGAGTGACTTGCATGGCATGTGAATTATATCTCAGTCAAGTATCTCAATCAAGCTGTTATTTAAAAAGAAAATTTTAGACTGGGTGCAGTGACTCACACTGGTAATCCCAGCACTTTGGAAGGCCAAGGCAGGTGGATCACCTGAGGTCAGGAGTTCAAAACCAGCCTTGCCAACATCGTGAAATTCCATCTCTACTAAAAATACCAAAAAAATTAGGTGGGCGTGGTGGCAGGTGTCTGGAGTCCCAGCTATTCAGGAGGCTGAGGCAGAGAATTGCTTGAACCCAGGAGGTGGAGGTTGCATCGAGCCAAGACTGTGCCACTGCACTCCAGCCTGAGTTACAGAACAAGACTCCGTCTCAAAAAAAAAAAAAAAAATTAAACTCAAGCTAAAAAGAAAAAAGACTAGTATTCAATGGAAAAAATGTTCATGTTGTAATGTTAGCCAAAAGAAATAGAATCCAAAAGCTTGTGTCCAAAATGAATGAAACAATGTTTAAAAGGGGCAGGGGAGGAGGAATTTATTACCATTCAAAACTGTGCACAGAAGAAAATGACTGGAAATAAATGTAATGAAGGAGTAACAGTAGTTGCCATTGGGTAAGAAACTGATTTTTTTTTGTCATTCTCTAACATCTTTATTTTTAACAACAAAAATCCTGCCCCAGATTTCCAAATTTTCTATAATAAGCATGTAATAATATTGCTATTACAAATACACTGGGGGAGGGGGGATATAACCCCCCTCTGCTGTTGTCTGTGGGTGTCTGGGTCTGCCCAGCGGTGCCCAGCAAGCCCCACAGCTGCAGGGCATCCAGCTCAGCTGAGTTCATCACTCTGCACCTGTTTTACTTTGCCATCATACCACCTGAAGGGAAGGCTAAGTGATACTTTATTCTCATAAGTTCCTTTCCCTTAGAGACCACCAAGCTTTAGATCCTGGTCTACAGTAACCACATCCCAGTACTGATGTTTCAATGGGTCCAAAGAGTGATTATATGGAAACCAATGGCTAGAGGGAAATACAGTCATACCTTGGTATCCTCGGGGGATTGGTTCCAGGATGCTACCCAGATACCAACATTCATGGATGCTCAAGTCCCATAAAAATGGCATAGTATTTGGATATAACCTATGCACATCCTCCCATATACTTAATTAAAAAAAAATTTTTTTAAGAGACAAGGTCTCCCTCTGTTGCCAGGCTGGAGTACAATGATGCCATCACGGCTCACTGCAGCCTCAACTCCTAGGCTCAAGTGATCCCCCACCTCAGCCTCCTGAGTAGCTGGGACTACAGGTGTTAGCCACTAGGCTCAGCTAATTTAAAAAAAAAAAAAATTTGGAAAAACAGGGTCTTGCTATGTTGCCCAGACTAGTCTTGAACTCCTGGCCTCAAGCAATCCTCCCACCTCAGCCTTCCAAAGTGCTAGGATTACAGATGTGAGCCACCACCAGGCCTGGCCCTTCTACATACTTTTGAATAATTTCTAGATTACAAGCTGGGTACGGTGGCTCACACCTGTAACCCCAGCACTTTGGGAGGCCAAGGTGGGACGGTCACTTGAGGTCTGGAGTTTGAGATCAGCCTGGCCAAGATGGTGAAACCCCGTCTCTACTAAAAATGCAAAAATTAGCCGGGCATGGTAGCAGCCACCTGTAATCCCAGCTACTTGGGAGGCTGAGGCAGGAGAATCTCTTGAAGCCAGGAGGCAGAGGGTGTAGTGAGCCAAGATCACACCGCTGCACTCCAGCCTGGGCAACAGAGTGAGAATGGCCTAAAAAAAAATACACAAATACTTAATACAACTTAAATGCTATGTAAATAGTTGTTATCTGTGTTGTTTAAGAAGTAATGATGAGAGAAAAACAGTCTGTACATGTTCAGTACAAATGCAAACACCCTAGGCATAACTATATTGTATACATCTGCAATGTAACACATTCTGGACTTCTTTTTTCCTATTTTCAGTCTGGGGTTGGTTGAATCCTTAGATGTGGAACTCACAGAGACAAAGGGCCTGTTACAGTCATGTAATTCATTCTTTTTTTTTTTGAGACAGAGTTTTGCTCTTGTTGACCAGGTTGGAGTACAGTGGGCATGATCTCAGCTCACCGAAACCTCCGCCTTCCCAGTTTAAGTGATTCTCCTGCCTCAGCCTCCAAGTAGCTGGGATTACAGGCTTGTGCCACCTGGCCCAGCTAATTTTGTAATTTTTTTTTTAGCAGAGACCGAGGTGTTTCCACGTGGGTCTCAAACTCCAGACCCCAGGTGATCCACCGGCCTCTGCCTCCCAAAGTGCTGGGATTACAGGCATGAGCCACCGTGCCCACCCAGTCATGTAATTCATTCTTGCAAACTAACAGTTGTGCCTCCTTCTCTCAGGAAACAGGGTGAAACCTGGGAGAAATGTAAAATAGATTAATTTGCCCTCTGACAGTTTCCATTCTCATACAGAAAATAAGATGCACATGAATATCTCTAATACAAAACACAGTATGATAAGCAAAACAGGTGAAGGTGAAAGCCATTTGTGAAACAGCAGCCCTTGAGCTGGGCTTGAAGATTGGGCTGATTTCCTTTGGGGTACACGGCTGGAAGGCACAGATATCTGCATAATCTCAGAATGGCTAATATTTAAGGAAGCACCAACCACTGAATGAAAAGCAACACTGGTTTGATAAGGAGGAGACGCCCAGAGGATTTTTAGGATTTTTTTGCAGGGGTCAAGCAACACACAAACCAAGGCAGAATCTGTGAACACAACTTGTGTAGACTTTCTGAAAGCTGCAGAAGCATACCGACCTTTAAATTTTTAAATTGTGGGCTGGGCGCGGTGGCTCATGCCTGTAATCCCAGTTCTTTGGGAGGCCGAGATGGGCAGATCCCTTGAGGTCAGGAGTCTAAGACCATCCTGACCAACATGGTGAAACCCCGTCTCCAACAAAAATACAAAAATTAGCCAGGCATGGTGGTGGGCGCCTGTAATCTCAGCTACTCAGGAGGCTGAGGCAGGAGAATCGCTTGAACCCAGGAAGTGGAGGTGGCAGTGAGCCATGATCACGCCACTGCACTCCAGCCTGGGTGACAGAGCAAGACTCCATCTAAAAAAAAAAAATTAATTTTGAAATAATTTCAATTTTACAGAACAGTTGCAAGAATAGTATAGAAAATTTATATACTCTTTATCCAAATTCACCAAGTTTTCACATCCCCTCCCCCTCAGACTGTTAAAATGCTCTTTTGGAGGCTCAGTGTAAATGAGAGCTATCCAGCCATTAGGAGCCTTCAGTGCTCATGAATATAAAAAGAACACAGAATTTTACGAAGCCACTGTACTTTAGTAAGCATGCCCAGGTCCAAGAGACAATTCAACCTCCATCCCAAGCCTAACCATCCACCAACCCTCCACCAGCCCTCCAGGAGGACACTGAATACTTTTTTCTTCTTCTTTTTGTTTTTTGTGGAGATGTGGTCTTGCCACGTTGCCCAGGCTGGTTTAGAACTTCTGGGCCCTGCCAGGCCGGTGGCTCACACCTGTAATCCCAGCACTTTGAGAGGCCAAGGTGGGTGGATCACGAGGTCAGGAGATCAAGACCATCCTGGCCAACATGGTGAAACCTCATCTCAATTAAAAAAAAAAAAAAAAACAACTTCTGGGCTCAAGGCACCCACCCACCTTGGCATTCCAAAGTGCTGGGATTACAGTTGTGAGCCACCATCCCAGGCCCCTATGACTGTTTTAAACACGGATCTGTAATCATACGGCTGGAGCTGAGTAAACTTTGGCTACTAAGGAAACTAAAGCCCCGGTTAGGTTTGCCTCCAGCCTCGCCCAGGAAGTCGGGAGTGAACTGATCATTCTCTGCATTATGGAGGCCATAAGAGCAGCCCTCAGAAGTCCCTTTCTGCCCGGGCGCGGTGGCTCACGCCTGTAATCCCAGCACTTTGGGAGGACAAAGTGGGCAGATTACCTAAGCTCAGGAGTTCTAGACCAGCCTGGCCAAAATGGTCAAAACCCTGTCTTCTACTAAAAATACAAAAATTAGCTGGGTGTGGTGGTTGGTCCCTGTAATCCCAGCTACTTGGGAGGCTGATGCAGAAGAACTGCTTGATCCTGGGAGGCAAAGGTTGCAGTGGGCCAAGATCATGCCACTGCACTCCAGCTTGGGTGACAAAGACTCTGTCTCAAATTTTAAAAAAAAGTCCCTTTCCCTCCCAGAGCAGACTTTCCCGACACTGAAAGTGTAGGAACACCTGAAGTCTTAGTAAGGCTGATGTCAGGAACACCTGAAGTCTTAGTAAGGCTGATGTCAGGAGACATAACCTTTCTGAGGACCTGAAGAGCATAAGTCACAATAGGAAGATCTGCTGAACCTTTGAAGTTAAACAGGCAACGGCATCAGAAAGTGTACAATTTTCTTCCTCACTTGCTTCCTTCCAATAAAACCCCACTGAAAAAACTCTGGCCTTACACTGAGATGGACGAAGAAGTTTCTGTGGGTAAATGAATACAGAAAGGCATGTACACCTTCTTCAGTTCTTGTTTGGATCTACAACACAGGAGAAAGTCCATCTCATGTCCCCACTTCCACCCCTAACACCCCGGCAGGGCCGTATGGGAGTGAAAAACATTTACGAGAGGCTGCAGAGTCCGGATCTGACAGGAGGAAAGGGATGATCAAATCCTTTTCCCATCCCCTGGTCTATTTATGGAGTCATCTGCCTTCAGGAAATGCTGAGTCCCTTCTCCCAGGACCCTGTTGGGAGTGATGCCTGCACTGGCTGACCCAGCCTTCCACATCCTCCTCCTGGCCTCAGCAACTCTCCCCTTGTGATCCAATGTGTGTCACTGGGAACCCAGCCTGTAAATGACAGTGCTTCCCAGAGGTCCCAGTCTAGTGAGGAAATTCAAGGAGAAAAGGAAAAAAAAATACGTAATGATGCTGGAAAAGCCCCTGGCATGGAGACGCTCCTGAACACCGACAGGGAGGGGACAGGTAGGACACCAGAGCTGCACGTGACAACATTGTAGCCCAGGGGTTTTGTGGCTCACCTAGCCTGTCACCTGGCCACATGGTGGTAGAGGCAGAAGCAGAACCCAGGGCTCCTGTTACCCTGCCTACGGCTCATTCACCTCCTCACCCTCCTTTCCATTGCCTCAGGGGACTCAGGTTTCCATGGAGAAGCTGTCACAGAAGAACCTGGATCTGCCAGTTACATGTTCTTGGAAGTGTTTCTTTCTTTCTTTCTCTTTTTTTTTGTTAGTTGAAGAGCCCACTTCTTCAGAAACCCAGAGAGATTTGTGAAGTTCGTGTATTTTGTGTATGTGTGTGTGTGTGTGTGTGTGTCTGTGTTTTTTTAGAAGTGAAAAATGTTCTTTGTTATTATTAGGATGTTGATTTTTTTTTTTTTTTTTTTTTTTTTTTTGCTTTTTGAGACAGCGTCTGTCTCTGTTGCTGAGGCTGGAGTGCAGTGGTGTGAATACAGCTTTGACCTTATGTCCAGCGATCTTCCTGCTTCTGCCTCCCAAGTAGCTGGAATAACAGGTGTGCACCACCACGCCCAGCCTGGGGATTTTCAAAAAAACCCAACCAAACAAAACACATTTGCCATATAGCTACCAGATAACATTACCCATGTGGCTGGGCACGGTGGCTCACACCTGTAATCCCAGCAATTTGGGAGGCCCAGCCAAGTGAATCACCTGAGGTCAGGAGTTGGAGACCAGCCTGGCTAAAATGGTGAAACCCCGTCTCTACTAAAAATACAAAAATCAGCCGGGTGTGGTGGCACATGCCTGTAATCCAATCTACTCAGCAGGCTCAGGCAGGAGAGTGCCTTGAGCCCAGGATGCAGAGGTTGCAGTGAGCTGAGATTGAAGCACATTTTGGGAGGCCAAGGCAGGTGGATCACCCGAGGTCAGGAGTTTGAGAACAGCCTGGCCAACATAGTGAAACTCTGTCTCTATTAAAAATACAAAAAAAAAATCTGTTGACTTTCCATCCTGTTTTCCAACTAAAAAGAAAAAAAAAAGAGAGAGAAAAAAAATAAAAAAATAGCTGGGCGTGGTGGCATGCACCTGTAATCCCAGCTATTCTGGAGGCTGAGGCAGGAGAATCACTTGAACCCAGGAGGCAGAGTTAGCAGTGAGCGGAGATTGCGCCACTGTAGTCCAGGGGACTCAGGGGACCGGGCAACAGAGTGAGACTCTGCCTCAAAAAAAACAAAAACAAAAAACATTAGCCATCGGCTCCTACTGAATGCTTTTTTTCTTTTCTTACAAAAAGAAAAGAAAAAGTTGTAAGAAAAGAAGAAAAAGTTTTTTCTAACTGAATGTCTATAACCTTGTGTTATGTCTTCTATGGTTTGCTTCACATGTTATTCATGCATTTTTTATTGAAGGTTTCACATATTTATGTTTTGACACCTCAAATTAAGTGCAATGATGATCGAACAGCTGATACTAACTGAGCAGTTACTATTCCCTCAGCAAGATGCTACACAGGTCATTAGCTTTATGCTCACAGGAAGCTTACTACGGCCTCCCCTTCTCCGATGTGGAAATTAAGGCCTGGAGGGATGAGCTCTTCCCAAGGCTGCTTGGTTGCTGAATGGTTCCGGTTGTCGGACTCCAGCGTCCAGGTGCCTAACGCCTACACGTGAACCTTGGGGGCAGGGTGCAGGCCCTCCACTCCTCACTCCAGAGTAGGAACTCGGGAAATTGTCACGATTTGATTTTATTCACAGTACCCAGCGCCCAGTCTCCTCCCTTCCCCTTCTCCCTCCCCTGCACACTCTGCACACTGTGACACCTAGGCCCTGCCTGGCAGCTCCTCCACTTCCAGAGGCAGCCCTGAGGCTGCCATTGTGTGGCTGCTTTTCCCTCTGAAGGCTTTCCTGCTGGTGGTTTTGATCTGACCTCAGTGGACAGTAATCCTGAGGGACCACCCGGTGTGATCTGTCCTGGTCTCTGAGCACCTGGACAGGCCCAGGGCCTGTGCCTCCCAGGGCTGGAGGCTCATGCTGCACCACTGAACAGCCCATTTGGATGGAATGCATGCGGAGGTCACGTTCGCTTGCTTCCTGGCACAGCATCTCCCTCTCCAGCTGTGCTACCCGCAGAACCCTCCCTTTCCCACCTCCTTTCTCCCTGTTGCCTTCCTGTCCTCCTCTTCCTTTCCTCCCCTCAGACTCTTCCCACCCTCTTTTGCTGGCTTCTGTTCTTTCTTTCCATGAGCAGAGAGTTTCCAGGCCTGGCTCCCTGCCAGCACATTTGGACAAAAGGCAGCAATCTTAGAGGGAGACGTCATCTCCCATCCCCTTGCTTGGGGCCAGCACAAGAGAATGGAGCTGAGGCCACTCCTGCAGCTGCTCCTGGATTCTGAGAAAAAGCTTGAGAAAGGGTATATCAATAGGGTTTGGAATCAGACAGACCCAGGTTTAAATTCCAGTGAACTTGGAGAGCTTCGGTACCTTGATCAAGTTACTTTTTTAAGCCTTAGTTCTTGCCTCTGTAAAATGGTGATAATGGTAGCACCTACTTTAAAAGACTGGTAAGGATTAGATGAGATTGCACCTGTAAAGCATTTGGCATGGTGCACAGCCCAGAAAAAGTGCTCAGCAAATGTTTCCCATTATTCTGAACTTAACCCTGCCAAATGATACTAATAAGTAATAACGCTCTATTATTTTAAATTTATATTTATTTATTTTTAGTTTAGTTTTTTGAGATGGAGTCTTGCTCTGTCACCCAGGTTGGAGTGCAGTGGTGCAATCCCGGCTCACTGCAACCTCCTCCTCCAAGGTTCAAGCAATTCTTGTGCCTCAGCTTCCCGAGTGGCTGGGACTACAGGCCTGCACCACCACACCTGGCTAATTATTACTTTTTTTTTATTTCTATTTTTGGTAGAGACGGATTTTCACCATGTTGGCCAGGCTGGTCTTGAACTCCTGGCCTCAAGTGATCTGCCTGCCTTGGCCTCCCAAAGTGCTGGGATTACAGGTGTGAGCCACTGTACCTGGCCTATTTTTATTTTTAATTATTTTTTTCTTTTTTGAGATGGGGTCTTACTCTGCCACCCAGGATGAGTGCAGTAGCGCAATCAAAGTTCACTGCAGCCTCAAACTCCTGGGCTCAAGCAGTCCTTCTGCCTCAGCCTCCCAATTAGCTGGGACCACAGGCATGCACCGCCACAACTGGCTAATTTTTTTTTTTTTTTGTAGAGACATAGAAACAGGGTCTCGATTTATTGGCCGGGCTGGACTCAAACTCCTGGGCTCATACAGTCGTCCCACCTCAGCCTCCCAAATTGCTGGGACTACTGGTGTGAACCACCATGCCCAGCATATATTAATTCATTTTTATATTTTTTTTGAGAAAGACTTTTGCTCTCGTCCCCCAGGCTGGAGCGCAATGGCATGATCTCGGCTCACAGCAAACTCTGTCTCCTGGGTTCAAGCGATTCTCCTGCCTCAACCTCCAAACAAGTAGCTGGGACTACAGGAGTGCACCACCATGCCCAACTAATTTTTATATTTTTAGTAGAGACGGGGTTTCACCAAGTTGGCCTGGCTCGTCTCGAACTCCTGACCTCAAGTGATCCGCCAGCTTCAGCCTCCCAAAGTGCTAGGATTGCAGGTGTGAGCTGCGGTGCCCAGCCAGCATACGTTAATTCTTAATGAATTAGTAACAATTCCATGCCCTCAACTCACCTGCAGGGCTGCTTACACAGCCTCACTTGTTTACAAGTGTGGGTAAGCTCTAAACTACTCTCCAACATGTAAGTGCTGTTATAATCTGTAAAAGCTGGTTTTGGAAATAGAAGATGACCTGATCCTCGTCCCTTTGCAGCAGAAGCCATGGTGCACAGTGATCTGTCAGTCCTCAGTTGCACTGGCTATGGTGCCGACTGTGAAAGTAAGGTGGAGGTCGCCCTCAGACCAGTGCAGCCTGCTCTGCCTGACCTGAGACCCTACTTCTGCTTGTTTCCTATCTGTGTCTGGTGTTTTGTACTCAGAAGTTGTGCAATGCCTGGAAATGTGTTCACTTTTATTTAGCTAACTTTCAAGATACGGGAAATCCCCTTTCGCCCATAAGTTTTTTTTCCCCTTTTTATGTTGTTGAGGCAGAGTCTCACTCTGTCACCCAGGCTGGAGTGCAATGGTGCGATCTCAGCTCACTGCAACCTCTGCCTCCCGGGTTCAAGTAAGTCTCCTGCCTCAGCCTCCTGAGTAGCTGGAACTACAGGCACGTGCCACCACGCCTGGCTAATTTTTTTGCATTTTTAGTAGAGATGGGGTTTCACCATGTTGGTCAGGCTGGTCTTGAACTCCTGACCTCAAATGATCTGCCCACCTCTGCCTCCCAAAGTACTGGGCTTACAGGCCTGAGCCACCGCACCTGGTCTGTAATTTCATTTAGTTAATCTTAGCCAGCATTGATCCATTTACAACTAATCAATACAATTAATCAGCAAGCTAAAGACAGACCTCTGTGAGGTGCTGTTGGTAATACACAAGTATAAAAAAGCTAGAAATAAAAGATATAAACTCTATCAACCAAATGGCAATAAAAGATTGCAGTTGTTCAAAACAGAAAGACAAGGTTGGTCCAGGGAATGCCTGACACACCCTCAGTAAAACTCACAGAAAACTCAAAAGGGGAATCTGTGAAGATCTATTTTTCGAAAGACAATCAGGACAACCAAAACAGAATGGCGTCTAGGATGAAAGGCAGTATTCAAAATTAATCGCAGAGGTATGTAGGAACACCAACAGAGATCGGGGGGAGGAATACATTTGAACTACAGCGGCAAATGTTATGAAACGAATATAAACTGGAGACATTTAGAGGAGGGCAATGAAAGGGGAGCCAGGCACTGCTTCAAAGTGGTAGAGGCTGGTGGCCAAGAAAGACTCCATTGGATTCCGAGAGTTGGGAAGGGAAAAGGCTCCCGAGGAGGCCAGCACATGGAGTAAAGAAGAAGGCAAAGCCCTGCGCAGCATGAAGATGGCCTGGTAGAATGGGAGCCCCAGGACTCACGTGGGAGCCAAGGTAAGCGGACCCGGCAGCAGGCTAAAGGTTGGGATGTTCTGAAATAAGTAGGAGGACTGCAGGTCTGCTAACCTAGGGAAATAAGGAGGCCATGGAATGTAATGAAAATATGTTCTCTTTTGGACACACTAAGGTGAGATGGGTACATTCAAGAGGCAGTGAGAGGTAATGAGCTAACAGTCTGTACAAAGAACAACTCAGAGGTCCAGTTTGGGAAGGAGCGATGAAACTGAGCATGATGAGCTGAGGGAGACAGTGAAGAAGCAGAGGGGGCCGGGGGCAGTGGCTCGTGCCTATAATCCCAGGAGTTTGGGAGGCCGAGGCAGGCGGATCATGAGGTCAGGCGTTTGAGACCAGCCTGACCAACATGGTGAAACCCCATCTCTACTTAAAAAAAAAAAAAAAGAAAATTAGCTAGGCATGGTAATGCACACCTGTAATAGCTACTCGGGAGGCTGAGGCAGGAGAGTCACTTGAACCCAGGATGCAGAGGTTGCAGCGAGCCGAGATCATGCCACTGCACTCTAGCCTGGGCGACCGAGTGAGACTCCGTCTTAAAAAAAAAAAAATGCCGTAAAACAAAAAACAAAAAGAGAATTATGACAAAGATATGCAGGAGCCCAACAATCAGAATGGCCTTACTGTTAACCCTTTAATGGCCAGATCTTGGCAGGGGGAGAGTTAGTGGTCCTGGGAATGTGGGACACCCTATTCACCCACCAGAATAGAAGCATTTCAATATTTTGACAAGTGGCGCAGATACATTGCTGCACCCATTTTACATCCACCTTGACTTGGGTTTCAAGAAGAAAGGATCAGGGGTGTGTCCCATGCATCAGTGAGATGAAGAAGCATGAGAACAGGGAAATGGCCATGGACGAACCATTAGTAACCTGAGATATGGTTTCAGCAGATGGTTAGGAATAGAAGCCAGATTTCAGGGGTTTGGGGAAGGAACACGTGGATCTGCCTCACGGGACTCTCGCATCTGTTCTGCTTCTCTCTTGGTCCCAAAAAGAGCATTCTCTTTCTCGATTTCTCTGATAAATTGGCAGACTGAACCTTGGGGTTGTGTGTGTACCAGAACCAGCCTCTTATCCCCTATCCCCATCTCTCTCAGTTCCATCCCAGACCAGGAATCTTGTCCTATGTTCCAGTTAAATAAGATCCTGGAATAAGAGGCTCCCTTGGCTTTCTGCAGTGCTGGAATCTTCCAGTCTGATTGTTTGGAGAGGCATTAAGAAGCTCTCTCTTCTCTGACGTTTTTCCACCCGTTAGATGCATCAGTCAGCTGGAGGGTAAACAGAGGGCGCTGGTCGCCTTCTGCTATCCTGAAAGGTTGTGTATGTTTGTTGATTGTCACAAATACAGATGATGAAATGGACCAGATGACAGTCACCACAAGATGCCAGGGAGTTACATTTCGGGTTGGATGACCATACACTTCCTGACAAATCTGAACAAATCTCATCTGCAGCTCAGAGTATTAAGTAGAGAATCCCTCTGAGTCTCTAGGGTGCTGTAGACATTGCCCTGGCTGAAGATCCCAAAGCACGAGGCAAGCTGCTTTGGCAAGTTCCTTTCCATCTCTGAGGTCACCACCAAGTCTGCGGATGAGAGACCTGTCTCACTCCAAACTCGGGGGACACTAGTTCTATGTCTTAGGGTGTCCCATCATTTCTATCTAGTAACCAAACCAGAGCATGTGGCTTCTCCCCAACCAACATCACTCCAGACCATGCACAGTAATTTGCTGTGTGATCCCTTACAAATGCCTCTGGGGAGATTTAGCCTGTATTTCCCATGCACATGAAATGCCCAAATAAAATTATAGAAGTGTCCTGTTTTAATGCTTTAAAGTCTGCTGGAAGAAGACAGGCAGTTATTATTTTTCCATGGTAAGCTGGTAGAGGCAGTAAAAGTAGTATCTGTCTCCTCTGATTCACTGAATGGGAGCAAGGAGGAAGTTCACGTGCAACCTTAGGTTACCCACCTGGCCCCCTTCCTTTCCCTAACTCAAGCCTCAACTCTAGATGTAGATAAGAAAGGCGGCGGGGGATAGACAGAGGGGTGGTCCCCAATCACCTCTGGCTCGGTCAACACACCTGTCCCAGCAAAGAGAATGAATGAGCATACCCAACTCTCAGCCTTTACCAGTGTGGCCACAAAGTGCAGTTCGGAGGGACAGTCCAAGTTAGACCTACTGTATATCAACTAACAACTTATTTTTAGTGCTCTCTCTTTTTCTGAGGAGATGTTTCATTGCTCTTTTCGCCCAGGATGGAGTGCAGTGGTGCGATCTCAGCTCACTGCAATCACCTCCTGGATTTGAGCATTTCTCCTGCCTCAGCCTCCCAAGTAGCTGGGACTACAGGCGCCCGTCTCCACACCCAGCTAATTTTTGTATTTTTAGTAGAGATGGTGTTTCATTGACCAGGCTGGTCTTGAACTCCTGACCTCAGGTGATCTGCCCGCCTCGGCCTCCCAAAGTGCGGGGATTACAGGTGTGAGCCACTGTGCCCGGCCTAGTGCTCCCTTTTTACTTTCGCTACTGTCCCACTGTATGTATATGGTTACCCTATTACCTACTATAAACTTGCAAAAAATCCAATCAAATCAAGTTTGACTATTACTGCATCTTCTCTTCTGAGAAGTGAGGAAGTTTAAGGTAGAGAAAGTGAAGCCCTTGAGATTGCTTTGCTGGGTTGGCTCTTTTCTACACATGTGGAATCACGGCGATGTGCGACCAAGGTTATGGAAACATGAAACCAACAGCAAGAGACAAAATTGGGACAAGAGACAAAATTGGGACAACATGGAAGACAATCTATAAATATTTTTTGAGGCCTCTGTGGCCCAGACTGGAGTGAGTGGTGTGATCCTGGCTCACTGCAATCTCTGTCCCCCAGGCTCAAGTGATCCTCCCACTTCAGCCTTCAACCTCTGCTACTACCAACAATACTGCCACAAATACTCTCCAGCACTTGTTCCAGTATTTTTGTAAGATAAATTCCAAAAAATGGAATTGCTAGATTAAAATAGATTTCAAAGCCACATGCTTATTGAATCTATTTGTGCCAAGTGATAGTTATTTTGAAAATGAGATTCTAATACTCACTCTTAAAACAATAATAAGATACAGTACTTCTCTGTTCCTTAACCCCATTGTACCCACATTGGTTTTGCCCTGAATATTTTATGAATTTCTATTTAAGTTTATATGAACATTAAAATTCATACTGTGGCACATGCATAGAGGCAATGTATTATATTTTGAATTTTGTTAACTTTTAGAAGAAAACATATTACAATTAGAAATTTAAAATTTTTGGCCAGGCACGGTGGCTCACGCCTATAATCCCAGCACTTTGAGAGGCCGAGGTGGGCAGATCACTTAAGGTCAGCAGTTCCAAACCAGCCTGGCCAACGTGGTGAAACTCCGTCTCTACTAAAAAATTTAAAAACTAGCCAGGCAAGGTGGTGAGCACCTGTAGTCCCAGCTACTTGAAAGGCTGAGGCAGAAGAATTGCTTGAATCCAGGAGGCAGAAGTTGTAGTGAGCCAAGATCATGCCACTACACTCCAACCTGGGTAACAGAGCAAGACTCCATCTCAAAAAAACAAAAAAAAAATTTTTTTGGCCAGGTGAAGTGGCTCATGCCTGTAGTCTCAGCACTTTAGGAGGCCGAGGCAGGTGAACTGCTTAAGCTCAGGAGTTTGAGACCAGCCTGGACAACATGGGGAAAATCTGTCTCTCCTAAAAATACGAATATTAGCTGGGTACGGTGGTTCGTGCCTATAGTCCCAGCTACTCAAGAGGCTGAGGCAGAAGGATCACTTGAGCCCAGGAGGTGGAAGCTGCAGTGAGCCATGATTATGCCACTGCACTCCAGCCTGGGCAACAGAGCAAGACCCTGTCTAAATAAACAAATGTTTAATGACAAATATAACTTTCATAGATTACATATAAAGTTTATAAGTAAACCTACAATTTTTAAGTGCATCATTTTTCAGAAGACAAATCCACAAAAGGAAACGCTTTTGGCACTCTGCTTGAAGTGGTCTGACAAGCCCTTCAGATAAGATCTGCAGACTATGGAAGGCCTGGGGATCCCGGGAGGAGGGGTCACGGCCAAGGTCATGGCTCCCTGTCCTGGTCCCACTCTCCAGCTGATGATCCCTGCTTTCATTTTCTTCTGAAGGAGTGCCTATAACCTCCTGGTTCCCTGCCACTGAGGGAAGCTAACCTCTTCCCTAAGCTTGCTACAAGGGTGACTCACCCCTTCCTTCCCTCAAGGCCAGGGAAAAAAAACAATCACTTGGTTTCCCATAGTTCAGCCAGTTGGAAAAGTGGGTCTTGGGCTTATCTGTCTTTTAGCCCCTCTGAACTGCAAGCTAGTGACAAACGGGCCACAGAGAAGCTGAAGACAGAGTGGGAATTATGTGCCCAGTTGGCAAAGAGCTTAACTTCCAGGCAAACTGAGGGCGGACAGAGTGAACTTTTGCCCACGTCAGACACTGATGTTAAGGCGAGTGTACAGGAGAGTCTGACTCTGTCTTCCCAGCATGTTGCTGTCTTTTGTACATGGCAAGTAGAGAACTTAGCTCATGGCTTGCCCTACGTCCAGGCAGTGCTTGCCTCCTATCATTAAAGGGAGCCGTGGGGCCTGGCATTCTTCTCCCTGAGTAAGCAGCACAGGGAATTTCAAGAGAGCCGGGGGTACAAGTGGAGGCAGTCTGGTTCAGGTGGCAGAAGAAGGGTGTCTGCTTGGACACATGAGGCTGAGAGCCAGTGCCCAGGGCCAGGCTCCTGGGGTCACAGAGCAACAATGTGTGTGGGCAGAGAGGCAGTGGTGAGGACAGTGAGAGGTCATGGCCTGAAAGGGCCTGCACAATGAACCCATGGAAAAGCAGTTCCTCTACAACCTCTTCAAGAAAGAGCAATCCAGGGCAGCTCCAGGGAAGCAACTCCTAACCCCCAGTCTTCAGCAAGGTGACTGCCAGAAGGAACAGAGGAGGGCCGGCAAAGACCTCGGGGGAGAAGTAGCCAGACCAGGAGCCCAGGAGACTGTGCGGAAGGCCAGGCACAAGCAGGGCCAGCCTTGTCCATTTCTGAGGATCTGTGAGGCATCCCATGTGCCCCATCTGGGATCTTTTGGAATCTGGGTTTCTGTCCTTCCCTGTGACGGGTTCTTTATAGGTGACTGTTAGAGCAGCCACTGTCAACCTCAGCTATACCTTAAAATCAATCTGGGGACCTTAAAAGAATACTGATGCCAGGGCCCACTCTTAGAGATTTTGATTTAATTGGCCTAGGGTATCAGTTGTTTTTAAACCTCCCTCCCCTGCATTTTTGGTTTGCTTGTTGTTTTTGTTTGACATAGGGTCTCACTGTCACCCAAGCTGGAGTGCAGTGGCACAATCATAGCTCACTGCAGCCTTAACCTCCCTGTGCTCAAATGATCCTCCCGCCTCAGTCTCCCTAGTAGCTGGGACTACAGGCATCTGCCACGGTGTGTGGTTAATTTTTTTATTCATATATATTTTGAGATGGAGTCTTGCTCTATCACCCAGGCTGGAATGCAGTGATGCAATCTCGGCTCACTGCAACCTCCGCCTCCTAGGTTCAAGCAATTCTCCTGCCTCAGCCTTCCAAGTAGCTGGGATTGTAGGCACGCACCGCCATGCCTGGCTAATTTTTGTATTTTTAATAGAGATGGGTTGGCCAGGCTGGTCTCAAACTCGTGACCTCAAGTGATCTGCCCACCTCGGCCTCCCAAAGTGTTGAGATTATAGGCGTGAGCCGCTGTGCCTGGCCAATCTCTTTTATTTTTTTGTAGAGATGGCGTCTCGCTATGTTGCCCAGACTGGTCTCAAACTCTCCTCCCCAGCATTTAAATGTATATTTTAATGTGCACCCCAAGATAAAAATGTTAAGAAATATGATTGGAGGGGTAGAATCCCACACCTACTGAATGTTAATTTCAGACAGCTATAATTGGCAAGAAGTAGTTTAAAGTTTAGAGGGCACATTAGCAGTCTATGGACATAGATTCTGCAGGTTCTCTGCCTTCTGCAGAAACCAAAGGAAAGGGCCTGGCCAGGAGATCTGCACCTGAGTCTGCAAGACCCCAGAGTTCTCAGCTCCCACTACTGGTTCTTCTGCAAATTCCTCATGTTTTAGCAAACAAGATTCCCACCCTCCTGGGCCTCACTGGTCTCCTGAAGAGGATCTCTAGTCTCCTGAGTCCCACCCTTTACCTACCCCTATAGATGGAGGCTCTACATCAAGTCTGGAGGCAGAAAGACCAGGACCACCCTGGAGAGTGGACTTGCCCATATGAATGGAATCCTACAACGCTGTGCCCATGCTCCCTGCCTGTTTCCCTGGGGGTCAGGATTCCTGGATGCTGGCCCTTCCAAATATGCTATGCCCTATCTGTCCCCTTCTCCAGACCAGAGTCTCAGCCCGCTCCTCTCTTCTTCTTCTCTTCATGGCTGAGCACCCCGGATGCTTTGCTCTCTACATTCATGGAGATGGGTGTCAGCTCTTCCCGCACTTGAGGGACCACTGTCTCCTCTGTACAGGATCCCCCTGACCCCATACCCTGAGATGACACCCAGCCCTAACGGAAGTGCAGTTCAGTCCCCTAGACAGAACAGGATGGTAGAGGAAGGCAGTGATAGGAGTTTTATCTTCCTATCTTTTGCAACACCAGCAATGAGGATTTTTTTTCTATGTCACTCTTTAGTCTTTACATAAAGTTCCACATGATAAATTCCCAGTTGAGTTCAATTCCAGGAACAATTTTGTTCTGAGAATTAATTTGTATGCTTTCGGTTGTCCAAAATCCCAAACCATGCAACCAGTGTATTTTTGTTTGTCCCTAAGCTGCCAGAAAACTTACAGCCAAATGCGTTGTCCAAGTGTTGTAATCTGCTACACGCAGGCTGCTCAAAAGGTCTGCATTCCTTTCACTCCGCTTTTTCTCCTGAGCATTTCTGACTTGGTTTTCGTCTAAGTTATCACACTCTGTGCCCAAACTAGTCACCAGGTCCTGCCTCTTGATCTCTGGCATCCTTTCAGCTTCTCCTGCTCCTAATTCTGGCCTGGGTGTTGCAAAAAGCCTTGGTCTCCTCCTCCTCCAGGCCTCCCCACCCCACAAGCAGAAGAAGCGCATCACTCCTGCTTCCTTCTGGCGGATCCTTCCTTCCCTATGCCTCTGCCCTGACAGCCCCCGCCTCTCCTCTCCCCAGCATGCATGCACTCACATCCGGCAACCCACAGCCATTCACTCACTGGCCTCCACTAGACCCTCTTGGTGACTTTGCATGTGCTGTTCTTTCAGCCTGAAATAACCTTTCCTGCTGTTTCCTTGGTGAGGCAGTTTTCAGGGCTTAGCTCAAGCATCACCTACTCTGCGGGGCTTCCCTTCACCAGCTCCTCTCTGGGCTGCCCTAGCTCTATGCTATGCAGCCCACACAGCCAGGCCAGGCCAGGACTGGTTTTATTTTCTTGTCTGACTACTCAGCTAGGATGGTGTTCCTGGAAGGATGGGAGACGTCTCATTCCTCTCTGTGCCACTGATGTCTAGCACACACGCCTAGCACACAGAGCTGTTTAAGGGAATGAATAGAAGACATGACACAGGATTTTATTAATCTTCCAGAATAAAGGGAGGCCAGGCACAGTGGCTCATGCCTATAATCCCAGCACTTTGGGAGGCCAAGGCGGGCAGATCAACTGAGGTCAGGAGTTTGAGACCAGTCTGGGCAACATGGTGAAACCCTGTCTCTACTAAAAATACAAAAATTAGCTGGGCGTGGTGGCAGGTACCTGTAATCCCAGCTACTCAGGAGGCTGAGGCAGGAGAATTGTTTGAACCTGGGAGGTGGAGGCTGCAGGGAGCTGAGATTGAGCCACCACACTCCAGCCTGGGTGACAGAGCAACACTCCGTCTCAAAAAATAAAAATAAAAAAAACAAAAAAAGGACTGGAAGCCAGCCTCCCGCCAGTGTTTTCATAACCGGACCTCAGAAACCACCTCTGACACACACACACTCACACACAGACATTTGCACCCTCACGCACACTTCCTCTCAGAGTTCTGCTCCGTCCCACGATGCCCACCCAAAGACTGTTTACTCCACTCTTTTGGTATCTGGTATTTGATGATGTAAAGAGAAGGAATTTCTTTCTCTTCTTTTATGTGGTAACCACAGAGGGTGTAAGAGTTTACTAACAAGATTATTGTAGCACGCCTGTTATAACACTGTTACCCCCAGCCCATTGCTGTCCCATGTCATTTGGAACCTTGGGGAAGTCACATCCCTGAATCGCATCTGAACGGCCGCTGGAAGGCAGCACCAGCTGGTTAAGCCAGGGTCACTGCACTTCCCTTGCCCAACCTACGCCTCTGGAGAGCTCTCCTGCTTCCTGTCCCAGGCCCCTCAGGACAAGATTCCACAGCCGAGGTCTGGCTCAACTGCGTGTTCTCACCCAGATCCCTGTGACTCTCCCAATACGATTGTGTCCTGTGTTGATAAGAGACTTCCCCTGGGCTCCATCTTCTCCCAACTCCACCCTTGGGGATCAAGTGGAAGAAGTAAGACAATTCAGTCATCTTCACCTTCTTGCTTTCTCAAGACTGCAAATGCTGACGGCTGCGCCGGGGGCCCAGGTGCTCAGCCGCCGATGCCCTGCTCTTGCACGCGCGCACACACACTCGCACACACACAGGCCCTCACAGACACACTCGCACACACACACAGATACACGCGCGAGCACACACACAGTCGCTCGGAGACACACACCCACACACAGACACACGCAGGCACACGCGCGCACGCACACACACACACACACACTCTCTCACACTTGCGCCCCGGGGGACCCAGCACAGCGCAGGGCGGGGGTCTGCCAAGTTTCTGCAGGTCTCGGAGGCGCGGGACAGCGGCGTCCGGGCTTGGCCCCGGGAGTCAGCCCGAGCCCGGGAGGGACGTCTGGATCGCGCTTTGCACAAGTCCCGAGACCAGGTGGGACGGCCCCCGGCTCCCCGGCCGCACGCGGGAACTCGGGCTCCCGTCCGCAGAGTTGCTTCCCCCGGCAGGGCTCGGACCGCTCGAGCCGTTTCCTCCCTCCGCGCGCGTCCCCTCCTTCGTCCCCTTTCCCTCTGCAGCTCGACCCCGCACCCACCCCAGCTCGGCCCGGCCGACCCTACCTCCCCGCGAGCGGCGGTTCCGCGGGCTTCGGGGCGCATCTCGGGGGCTCTGGGGCGGGCCGGGACGGCGGGCGGCGCGGCGCGGGGGCGGGCGGCGGCGGGGGCCGGGGACGCCATGGCCCTCCGCCCTCCGCCCCTTTGTCCGCCGAGCCTCCCCCTGCCGCCCGCAAGCCCCTGGGGTCCCCGCCGCGCGCGCGCTCCCGTGGGGTCCCCGCCGCCCCGGCCCCGGCGGCGCGCTTCCCTCGGCCGGCCCAGCGCAGGCTCGCCAGCGGCCCCGGCCTCCTCCTCCTCCCGCGGCTCCGCGACGATCTGCGCGACGCACGCCCCCTCCTCCCGACCCATCCCGCCCGGCCCAGTGAGCTAATCCGCAGCTGGCGGGCGCCCGGCCGGTTGCCACGGCAACCCCTCTCCCAGGGCCCGGCCCCGCGCGGAGCCGCGGTAAACAGGACCTTCTGCCGGACTCGCCCCCTCGCCTCCCGGGGTGGGGGAGAGGTGGCTTAACCCTTCCAGGGAGGACGCCCGCCGCGCGCCGGCTCCTTTCCACCCGGGCCCGGCGGATTCGCGAGGTGCGTCCGGCCCGGGGTTGAGACCTGGACTCGGAGCTGCTGCCACACGCGCCGCCCCGCTCACTCCAGGCGGTGAACAGCCTCTCGGCCCTGGGCCCGGGGCCGGGGCACCCCGGACAGCTGGCGCCGCCGTTGCCCCGGGCAGCTTGCCGTCGGGCCGGGGTAATGACAGTCCTGAGACGGGCGGTGGGGGCGATGGGGGCCAGGGAGGGCCCAGGGCCCAGCGCCCTGCAGAAGGGCACCCAGACCGGGCGGGGAGGGAGGTGGTCAGGAAAAGCTTCCAAGAGGAGAAGTGACTCCATAGACCCGCTGTCCCCACTCACTCAGGACCCTGTCAAGGAACGCAGACTGCCCGATGCGAGGTGCCCCGCAGAAGTCCTGCGGGGAAGGCGCTCTGGAATACGGGCTGGGGCATTCGAGGAAGCTCCCTGGGGCTTTGACCCGGCCAGGAACGCTGAGCAGATTTAGGGGAAAGGAAAGGGTTCTGAGCGGAGGGAAAGGCACCAGCAGAGGCCGGAAGCAGAGGCCAGGCATTTCAGAAACAGCTGAGTGAGGACCAAGTGGTGAATCAGGTCTGATGGGTAGGCTTGGCCGGATTTCAAGGGGGGGACGTTAAGTTTTTGAGCAGAGCAGTGCCCTGATGACTGGGAGGGCGGCCTGGCGGGGTGACCTGCAGGCGTTGGGAGCAAGCTTCAGGTCCGTCTCTACACCAGAGGAAGGCCATCCTCGTCTTTGCTCAGGGACTTCCAGAAGGGCTGGGAGCCACGGTCGGCGGGATGGTAAAGAGGCCTAAAGTTCAGGCAAAGGGGGAAGAAAGAGAGGAGAAGCTTAGCCTTACGAATCCACAGGAGAGTGCAGGAGAGGGAAAGGCAGGAGGGAGACAGTGACAAATCAAAGATTGGGTATAATGACGTAATACGGCCTAGGCAGTGCCTATAGACTGGGCACCTGAGATTTGAGGGACTGGTTCAAAGTCACAGGAAAAAAAGCTCTGTTTTCTTCTCAGCTGAGGTTTACGCATTTTGGGAGCTCTTTGAAGCTTTTCTAGGGCTTGTTCGTTAAACTCCTCATGACATACCCATTTTAACTAAGCATAGTCAACTTTTAGAACACACATTTGCAAAGTGCAAGCTTATTTTTTTAAGTGTAAGCATTTAAATTATTGTTTTGGGCCGGGCGCGGTGGCTCACGCCTGTAATCCTAGCACTTTGGGAGGCCGAGGTGGGTGGTTCACCTGAGGTCAGGAGTTCAAGACCAGCCTGGCCATCATAGTGAAACCCCATCTTAAAAAAAATTAAAAAGTAAAATAAAAAAGTGTAAATTTCACAAAAATAAATTTAAAAAAATTTATTGTTTTGTTTGCTGAAACATTATTGAATAAATTTTCACTTTCTTTTTTTTTATTGCCAGTGAAATTTTCACTTTCTAAATAAAGATCAGAGGCTTGGCTTCTTTTTTTGAGGCAGAGTCTCAGTCTGTCACCACAATGGAGTGCAGCGGTGCGATCATAGCTCACTGCAGCCTCGAACTTCTGGGCTCAAGCAATCTCCCACCTCAGCCTTCTAAGCAGGGAGGACTATAGATGTGTGCCATCATGGTCAGCTAACTTTTTTATTTTTTGTAGGTCTTGCTATGTTGCCCAGGCTAGTCTTGAACTCCTGGCCTCAAGTGATCCTCCTGACTTAGGCTTCCAAAGTGTTGGATTCATAGGTGTGCCACCATGCCTGGCCAAGACTTGACTTCTTGAGGGTTAATTATTTCCAAGGCTACAACATATAAGAAAGCAAACTGCTGGGCACGGTGGCTCATGCCTGTAATCCTACCACTTTGGGAGGCCGAGGCAGGCGGATCACCTGAGGTCGGGATTTCGAAACCACCCTGACCAACATGAAAAAACCCTGTCTCTACTAAAAATATAAAAATTAGCCGGGGATGGTGGTGCATGCCTGTAATGCCAGCTACTTGGGAGACTGAGGCAGGAGAATCACTTAAACCTAGGAGGCAGAGGTTGCAGTGAGCCGAGATTGTGCCATTTACACTCCAGCCTGGGCAACAAGAGCAAAACTCCATCTCAAAAAAAAAAAAAAAGAGAGAGAGAGAGAGAGAAAGCAAACTGACAAAATGCAAGGGAGAACAGTTCAGCAGAGGGCCCAGCTGGCTGCCTCCCCCAACCCCAGGCACAAATGGCTCAGTAGCCTTGGATTTTGTGGCTTTGAAATTTCTAGTCGCATCTTAGGTGAACATGATAGAAAGGAAGCTGGGGAGCCCGTTAGTGACAACTCCTGAACCACAGGCTGCCACTCTTTCTTCCACTCTCTCATCTTTTTTATTCTTTTTTTTTTTTTTTTGAAACAGATTCTCACTCTGTCACCTAGGCTGGAATACAGTGTCGTGGTCTCGGCTCACTGCAGCCTCTGCCTCCCGAGTTCAAGTGATTTCTCCTACCTCAGCCTCCATTGTAGCTGGGATTACAGGAGTCCACCACCATGCCCAACTAAGTTTTGTATTTTTAGTAGAGACATGGTTTCACCATGTTGGCCAGGCTGGTCTCGAACTCCTGACCTCAGGTGATCTACCCATCTCGGCCTTCAAAAGTGCTGGAATTACAGGCATGAGCCACTGCACCCAGCCTATTTATTTAAGACAGAGTCTTGCTCTGTCGCCTAGGCTGGAGTGCAGTGGCACAATCTCGGCTCACTGCAACCTCTACCTCCTGGGTTCAAGCTATTCTCATGCCTCGGCCTCCCGAGTAGTTGGGATTACAGGTGTGCACCACCAAACCTGGCTAATTTTTGTATTTTTAGTAGAGATGGGGTTTTACCATGTTGGCCAGGCTGGTCTCAACTCCCGACCTCAGGTGATCTGCCCACCTCGGCCTCCCAAAGTGCTGGGATTATAAGCATGAGCCATTGTGCCCAGCCTTTTAAATTTTATTTTAAAATTTATTTTAGGCTGGGTGAGGTGGCTTGTGCCTGTAATCCCAGCACTTTGGGAGGCTGAGACGGGTGGATCATGAGGTCAGCAGATCGAGACCATCCTGGCTAACATGGTGAAACCCTGTCTCTAAAAATACAAAAAACTAGCCAGGCATGGTGGAGTGTGCCTGTAGTCCCAGCTACTCAGGAGGCCGAGGCATGAGAATCGCCTAAACCCAGGAGGCAGAGGTTGCAGTGATCCAAGATCGCAACACTGCACTCCAGCCTGGCCAACAAAGCAAGACTCCATCTCAAAAAAAAAAAAAAATTAATTTTAGTTTATTTATTTTGAGACAGGATCTTGCTATGTTGCCTAGGCTGGCCTCGAACCCACCGCCTCAGCCTCCTAAGTAGTAATCCTGTTTCTTCCACACAGAGCAGCCTTGGGCCACGGCAGAACATTTCTTCTTTCCTCTCCCTTGTCTTCCTCCAGCATCCTGCTGAGGAGCACATTCAGCTCTGCAGCAGGTTGCTCAGCCTCTAAATCCCAGCTTGTAAACTCTTCATCTGTAGGGTGGAAATGGCAATGGCTGTGACTTCCTAAGAGGGCTGTTGTGAGGGTGCCTGGCCCATGGGGAGGACACACGGGTGCTTCCTTTTGGTTATTCTTTTCCTAATCTCCTTTTTCTTTTTTCTCCCCATGAACACAGAGTGTCAACATTAAAGAACAGGAGGAGGCGATTTTTCTTCTTCCCTGTCAGTGCTCAACTTCCTCTCTCTCCCTACCACTTACAGGTCTAGGACCGTCTACCAGCACCAGCACACACAGGCAACGGAGCTGGCTTTATCTCAGCCGTTAGCCAAGGTAGTGCTGCATTCAGTGGGCCTGAGACTCTGTCTCTTGCTCTGACAGTGTTTAGATGCAACAGACCTTCTCTTCCAGGCTCTGACTGCCCTCCAATAAAGATAAAAATAAAGAAACCAGGCTGGGCGCGATGGCTTATGCCTGTAATTTCAGCACTTTGGGAGGTTGAAGCGGGTGGATCACCTGAGGACAGGTGTTTCACCAGCCTGGCCAACATGGTGAAACTCTGTCTCTACTAAAAATACAAAAATTAACCAGGCATGGTGGCGGGCACCTGTAACCCCAGCTACTGGGAGGCTGAGGCAGGAGAATTGCTTGAACCCAGGAGAACAGGCAGGTGGTAATGAGACAGAAGAGAGCTGGCCCTAGGCAGAGCCAATGCTCACAGGCCTCATGGGGTAACGAAAAAACATGGGTTGAGCCAGACAGGGCTGGGTCGGTGGGACCTCAGATAAAGCACATAACCTGTTGGGGCTTGGTTTTCCCATCATTGAAATGGCAGGAGTATTCCAATGCAAGACACCAAAATAAATAAATAAATAAATAGAATAAAAAAAATAAAAAAGAAAGAAATGGCAGGAGTGATGCTTCATTGCTTAGAGTTGCAGGGCGGACCTAATGCCATGACTGGTCAAAGTGCCTGGGACAAAAATGATGCTCCTTCAACATTTACATCTAAAAGAAATTTCAGTGGAAATGAAACCATTTGAGAGAGTGTCCGAAGGCTCTTTCTCAGGCTCTGTCCCCTGCCTTGATGGGGTAGCCTTGTCATATCCCTCAGTACTTCCCATCTCCCGTGGTTTGATCCTCTTTCTTTCTCTTTCCTCCCTCCCCTCTGCCTCCTTCCCTCCCTCCCTCCTTCCTTCCTTTCCTTCTTTTTTTCTTTTCCTTCTCCTTCCTTCTTTCCTTTCTTTCCCTCCCTCCCTCCTTCCTTCTTTCCTTCTCCTTTTTTTCTTTTCCATCTCCTTCCTTCCTTCCTTCCTTTCTTTTTCTTTCTTTCCTTTCTTTCCCTCCCTCCCTTCCTTCCTTCCAATGTTAAGATCTCAGCTCACCGCATAGGTGCATAGGTGAAAGGTATACACATGGGAGGTTGGGGTGGGAGGATCACTTGAGCTCGAGAGTCCTGGGTTGTGGCGCACTGTGCCAATCCAGTGTCTGCACTAAATTCAGCATCAATATGATGACCTCTCAGGAGCAAGGGACCACCAGGTTACCTAAGGAGGGGTGAATCGACCCAGGTCACAAATGGAACAGGTCAAAACTCCTGGGCTAATCCATAGTGGGATTACATCTGTAAATAGCCACTGCACCCCAGCCTGGGCAATACAGCCAGCATTTATCTCTTAAAAAAAAAAAAAGGAAATAATTAGGCTGGGTTCAGTGGCTGTTTGTAATCTCAATCTCAGCACTTTGGGAGGCTGAGGCAGGTGAATCACTTGAGCCCAGAAGTTTGAGACCAGCCTGGCAACATGGTGAAACCCTGTCTCTACTAAAAATACAAAAAATTAGCCAGGGGTGGTAGTGCATGCCTATAATCTCAACTACTCAGGAGGCAGAGGCTTTCGGATCGCTTGAACCTGGGAGGCAGAGGTTGCAGCGAGCCGAGATAGCGCCACTGCACTCCAGCCTGGGCAAGAGTGAGACCTTGTCTCAGAAAAAAAAAAAAAGGAAATAATTAAATTATATTTTAAAAGAAAGAGGCCGGGCTCATGCCTGTAATCCCAGCACTTTGGGAGGCTGAGGCAGGCAGATCACCTGAGTTCAGAAGTTCGAGACCAGCCCAGCCAACATGGTGAAACCCTGTCTCTTTAAAAAAGAAATAAATAAATAAAAAGAAAAAGAAAAAATTTATATACACAGTAGATGATGGACAAGAAGTTTATTGATTGATTGATCATCTGGAGAGCTGATGTGGGGAGAAGAATCATATGTCTGTGCTTAGACAAGTTTAGATGTGGTACAGCAAGGAAGGAACTTAAGGGCAGGGAAAAGTCTACAGCCTCACTCTGACACAGACTTGGCCAAGGCTCCCCACATGCCTCCCATCCAGAGACCAAAGCCCTGCAGGCTCAGAGCCCACTAAGCCATTTTAGAGAGGCTCTAAGTCAGAGCTTACAGATGTCAAGGATCCCGTTCTAGTCTCTCGCTGGCACATGGATGCCTTCCCTCCACAGAAGGCCATCTCCCTCCTGCCTCTCTCGTTCTGCCTCTAACCCCATCCTCAGCCCATTCTCCCACCTAGACATAGCTGGGTGCCAGTTCCTTCCAGTCCCACCTGGCTGCCTCTCTCTGAGGAAACAAAACCAAGCCAAGCATCCCACCCAAACCTCAAAACCAGGCTCGGTTTGTTCTTCGTCCCAATCAGATGCAATCCAGGAGGTGTGGAATGGGAGTGGGAGGGATGGAGGAACGGAGGCCACCCAGGAGTGTGCAGAGCCCAGACTGAAGCCCCAAGGCTCTTTCATCTTCCCTGGCTGCGAAGGGCTGGTCTTTGTCGGAGATGCCTCTGTGCCCTCTGTCCTCCTGGGACACTCTCACGCCTTCTGCCACTTTCACTGGGACCATAAGATGGGTAGCTGTTGAAGCCCGCTAGGGGGTGCTGTGAGGCAGATGGTCTTTGTTTATTACCATGCACGGCTGACATTTGCCGGCTTACCGCAAGGAATCCGGGTGAATCTCTGCTTTGGCAGATAGCACCTCAACATATCATTTTGAGATAAGAACCACTTCTGTTTCATTTCATAACCCTAATTTATTTTGGAGTGTCTTTTTTTCACACAAATAAAGTATTTGTAACTTTTGTAAAGACTAGCGTGTTTACGACAAAAAGCTAAGAACAAAAGTGTGAACTTTCCACGTCATTCACCACTAGGCAAAGTCTCAAAGATGAAGCCTGCCATGCCAAGTACCCGCTATACTTATATTCTTTCTGTTCCTTTTGGACGATGTAGTTGAACAGTAAAAAAAAAAAAAAAAAAAAAGGAACAAGAATGTGGTCATTTGGATACTTTTTAGAGGCCTGGTTTTCTGTGTTTAAGCTGTTGTGGCTCTTTGTGGTCACTGTGATTTCAGAACACAGGAGGACAATCAGGCCAGTGAGTCCAACTCCTCTGTGTAGACTTCTGTGCATAGGATGCAAGGCACGTACCTCCTGCTTCTGAGAGCCTTCCTTGCCTATTTTCTGGCCCAACAAGGCAGTATCTTCAGACTCAGGAGAAGGAGTGAGGTAATACTCTTCACTAAAGATTTCAGGCCCGGCACGGTGGCTCACACCTGTAATCCCAGCACTTTGGGAGGCCGAGGTGGGCAGATCACGAGGTCAGGAGATCAAGACGAGCCTGACCAACATGGTGAAACCCCGTCTCTACTAAAACAAAAATTAGCTGGGCATGGTGGCACGCGCCTGTAATCCCAGCTACTCAGGAGGCTGAGGCAGGAGAACTGCTTGAACCTGGGAGGTGGAGGTTGCAGTGAGCCGAGATTGTGCCACTGCACTCCAGCCTGGGTAACAAAGCAAGACTCTGTCTCAAAAAAAAAAAAAAAGATTTTAGGCCACTTTTAATCAGTGGCTCACACCTGCAATCCCAGCACTTTGGGAGGCACAGGCAGCATGATCACTTGATCACATGTCTGTTCTTGATCACAGGTGTGTGCCAGGAGTTCAAGACCAGAATGGGCAACATAGTGAGACCCCGATCTCTACAAAAAATAAAAAAGTAACTGGGTGTGGTGGCACACACTAGGGAGGTCAAGGCCACAGAGAGCTGTGATCTCAGCACTGCACTCCAGCCTGGGCAACATAACAGGACCCTGTCTTACCGCTCTCAAAAAACAAACAAAAACAACAAGAAAAAAGAAAGCATTTTATTTTATTTTTGACAGAGTCACACTCTGTCACCCAGGTTGGAGTACAATGGCGTGATCTCGGCTCACTGCAACCTCCGAGTTCCAGCTCAGGCGATTCTCCTTCCTCAGCCTCCCTAGGAGCTGGGATTACAGGTGCCGGCCACCATGCCTGGCTAATTTTTGTATTTTTAGTAGAGATGGGGTTTGGTAGAGATGGGCTTTCACCATGTTGGCCAGGCTGGTCTCGAACTCTTGACCTCAGGTGATCTGCCCACATCGGCCTCCCAAAATGCTGGGATTGCAGGTGTGAGCCACTGCACCTGGCCAAAAGAAGAAAATATTTTAATCACACCAGGTTATGAGGTAGGGATTACAGTTGTGTCCTCATTGCCAGATCACCCTCTCTCTCTCAAAATCCACCCAAGCCCAAGGTCAGCCTTCAGACTTCCAAATGACGGAACATCACTGTACTGCCTCTCAGAGGCCACACCTTGCCTGAGGGAACATAATTCTGGAAGCTCTAATATCTGTCCACTTCCTGCATCTCTCAGATTAAATCAAATCAAAATAAAAAATATTGGCCAGGCTGGGTGCGGTGGCTCATGTCTGTAATCCCAGCACTTTGGGAAGCCAAGGCGGGCGGATCATGAGGTCAAGAGATTGAGACCAGCCTGGCTAACACGGAGAAAACCTGTGTCTACTAAAATTCAAAAAATTAGCCAGGTGTGTCCACACGCCTGTAGCCCCAGCTATTTAGGAGGCTGAACCTGGGGACAGAGGTTGCAGTGAGCTGAGATCCTGCCACTGCATTCCAGCCTGGGCAACAGAGTGAGACTCTGTCTCAAAAAAAAAAAAAAAAAAAAATCGGCCAAAGGCAAGCCAGGTGATATACTACTGCTCTCATTGGCAGTGTGAACTTGGGTGAGTCAACTTCCCTCTCTGGGTGTCAGATTCCTGCGGAGACGAGATCATAGGGGCATAGGGGCTGTCAGGTCCCTCCCAGCACCAGCCTTCTCACATAGGCAAAAGAGCACAAGAGCAGTGGTCTGTTCTCATTTTCCTGAATATGTGCTGGGCAGTGTTAATACATTACAGAGATTACCTAGTAGGAAGGTTCTCATATTAGCCTCTTCTAGACATGAAGAAGCAACCAAAGAGAGGCTGGCTGTCTTGCCCAAGGCCACTGCAAGGGAGTACCAGGGCTGAGATGGGCCCAGGCAGCCTGATCCCAGGACACCAGCATCATGGCTTTGTGGCCAGGACAGGCTATAGAACAGAGAAGTTAACAGGGCTTGGCAGGGCACGGTGGCTCAGTCCTGTAATCCCAGCACTTTGGGAGGCTGAGGGGGGATGGATCACTTGGAGTCAGGAGTTCGAGACCAGCCTGGCCAACATGGCGAAACCCCATCTCTACCAAAAATTAGCTGAGCGTGTGGCACGTGCCTGTAATCCCAGCTACTCAGGAGGCTGAGACAGGAGAATCGCTTCAATTCAGAAGGCGAAGGTTGCAGTGAGACCACACCACTGCACTCCAGCCTGTGTGATAGAGTGAGACTCCATCTCAAAAAAAAAAAAAAAGTGAATAGGGCCCAGGGACATACCATGTCAGAGCGGGGAGTGGCCTCAGAGAGGAGCAACCCAAGCCTCCAGGCAGGAGGAGGTGAGGGGACTTGCCTGGGCCACACAGGGTTAGCACAGGTGCTGCATGTGAGTAGTGTCAGTTCCATGGCACCGGGAGAAGGGGTTCTGGAGCAAGCCACCTAGAAAACCGGAAGGCAGGAACTAGAGGGGGAGAAATTCTCTCAATAAGGAGTGAGGGAGACAATTCAACTGAAGAGTGAAAAAGAAAGCAAGAAGGCCCGGGTCTGGTCTCCTGGGGAAGGGATGGCTCATTGCCGCAGGCACACGCACACAACAGCCTCCTCCCTTCCCTGCTTCTTTCAGTATTATTTCTGATGTTTTCTCCTCTGCCAGCTTGGGGAGTAGATATGGGTGGCCCTGGGCCAAAATCTACAGGCCAGTGCCCAACTCTCTTAGGAAGGAATTGCAGGCCAGAGATACCAAGCAGGACCTGGGCGAGGGGCAGGGCCAGGCCTTCTCACTTTTTTTTTTAAATGAATGAGAGGTTTTTATGTTGCCCAGGCTAGCCTCGAACGCGTAGCCTTGCCTCCTCAAGTGCTAGGACAACTGGCCTGAGCCACCGAGGCTCCCTTTTTTTTTTTTCTTTTTTTGAGACAGAGTTTCACTCTTGTTGCCCAGGCTGGAGAGCAAAGGCATGATCTTGGCTCACTGCAACCTCCACCCCGCCCAGGTTCAAGTGATTCTCTTGCCCCAGCCTCTCAAATAGCTGGGATTACAGGCTCCCACCACCAGGCTTGGCTAATTTTTTATAGTTTTAGCAGAGATGGAATTTTACTATGTTAGCCAGGCTGGTCTCAAATCCTGACCGCCAACTCCTGACCTCAGGTGATTCACCGGCCTCACCCTTCCGCAGTGCTGGGATTACAGGCGTGAGTCACCACTTCTGGCCTTTCTCACACTTCCTTTCTGCCTGATAAACCCATTGGATTTACAGGAAAAAAAAAATTAAAAAAAAGGACAGATCCTGGCCTTCCTTGAGTGATCCTGATGCAAGGGGTCTGGGATGGGCCCCAGGAACGTGCTGTTCTACAAGCACCGCAGGTGTGTGTGTGCTTGTAGCGACAGAGTCTCACTCTGTTGCCCAGGCTGATCTTGAATTCCTAGTTTTGAGAGATCTTCCTGCTCTGGCCTCCCAAGGTTCTAGGATTACAGATGTGTGAGCCACTGTGCCTAGCCACCCAGGTGTTTTTGGTGGAGGTGGCTCTAGTCCCCACCAGTTTAAACACACTGGTTTAGAGCCTGCTCAAGGGGAGACACAGAAGTCGAAGCTGCAGCAGGTAAGTGCAGGGGGTTCCCTTCTATTATATTCTGTTCTAAGAAAGTGGGTGTGGGGGGTGCTGAAAGCGTCTTGGGAGAGAACTGTCCTCCACAAGGACCTAAGACCAGTGATTCTCAAGCAGGGACAACTTGGCTTCTTTGCTTTTCCAGGGGATATCTGGCAATTTCTCTTCTCTTTCTTTCTTTCTTTCTTTTTCTTTCTTTCTTTCTTTCTTTCTTCTTTTTTTTTTTTTTAAAAGAGGGAAGGTCTTACTCTGTCCCCCAGGCTGGAGTACAGTGGCACAAACATAGCTCATTGCAACCTCAAATACCTGGGCTCAAGCCATCCCCCCACCTCAGCCTCCTGAGTAGCTAGGATGATGGGTGAGCTTCATTGCCATGCCTAGCCCAGTAATTTTTTTTTTTTTTTTTGTAGAGACGGAGTCTTGCTATATTGCATAGGCTGGTCTGAAAGTCCTGTGCTCTCACTTTGGTCTCCCAATGTGCTGAGAATACAGGCATGGGCCACCATGCCTGGCAGACATTTGGCAACGTTTGAAGACGTTTTATTGTCATAATTGGGAAAGGGGAGTGCTATGGTCTGAACGTGCCCCACTCCAAAATTCATGTTGAAATTCTAACCCCTAAAATGATGCGAGGTGAGTGGAGCCCTCATGAATGGGTTTAGTGTCCTCATCAAAGAGGCCCCAGAGAAAGCTCTCACCCTCTTTCCAGCACGCACACGGTGAGAAGGCGGCAGCCTGCAGCCCAGAAGCAGGCCTTCACCAGAACTCATCCATGCTGTGCCTGGATCCTGATTTCCCAGCCTCCAGCACTGTCAGAAATAAAGATTTGCTGTTTCTAAGCCACACAGTTCATGGTAATTTTTTTTTTTTGAGGTGGAGTCTTGTTCTGTCTCTCAGGCTACAGTGCAGTGGAGCGATCTCAGCTCACTGCAACCTCTGCTTCCTGGGTTCAAGTGATTCTCCTGCCTCAGCCTCCTAATTACAGGCACCCGCCACTGCGCTGGCTAATTTTTGTCTTTTTAGTAGAGACAGGGTTTCACCATCTCCTGGTCTCAAACTCCTGACCTTGTGATCCACCCGCCTCGGCCTCCCAAAGTGCTGGGATTAGAGGCGTGAGCCACTGCGCCTGGCCGGCATTTTGTTATACAGCAGCTCCAACGAACTAAGACAGGGCATGTTTCTGGCATCAAGTGGGTAGGGGCCAGACATGCTGCCAAACATCCTACAATGCACAGACAGCCTCCCCCTCCACACACAACGAAGAATCCTGTCTGGAATGCCGAGGATGCAGAGGCCAGGGAGCCCAGAGCCAGCCCATCTCCCACCTCCACCCTCTTCCCCTTGAACTAGTACTTGCCCTGCATCACATCTGCTGGGTAGCAGTGTTACATGCCAGCTGCTAAAACCAGTCATGTGGTTCACGTGGAAAGAGAAGCACAGCCAGATGGGCCTTTGCAGAGTTCCCCTTCCCTTGCCTCCCGGCTGGGTCTGGGAGCCCCGGGAAGCATGTGTTACACTTCCCGAGTGAATGGTGCCACCTAGTGGGAACAGAGCTAACAAGACCAGCAGGAGCATTGCATCACCTGGAAACTTAAAAATTAGCTGGCTTCCCACTGTTGAGAAGATTTTATGGGAATCAAGGAAGGCCACCCAAATGAGGAAGGTAGAGGCTGTTTATTTAGCGTTTTCTATGGCCAGACAGTCAACCATCATCACTTGCATTTGGCAGAGAGTCAGATATAACTGGAGACTCAAATGCTAGAGGGAAAGATTTCTATAGGAAAAAAGAAAAAGTTTTAGGTGGGCTGTAATTGGAAGATGTTGGCAGGGGGAAGGTGCAGGCAGCAGCATGTCATGTGATGGGTTTGGAGAGGACGTTTGGCTTTCTTGGCTTGGTGCTGAGTTGGAAGTGTAGGTGAAAATTAGGGCAGCAGGCAGGCATAGAGCAGATCCTGACATTCTGGGCCTATTGCCATGGAAGCTGTGGCTTGGCTTCCTGGCTCCATTACTGCAGAGATTGTGGGTCACAGCCTCTGAATACGCAAAGGGACAATGACATATATATCTAGTGTATATGACACTATCTAGTGTATATGACACTAGACCAAGAAATGCAGAGTGTTATATATGGCCATTGTTCTTTTGCATATTCAGTCTCTTAATTCATTAAACGTTCTAAATATATCCATCCCTCCTGTTACTAATCCTGAAGCGGATTGCATAAAGTTACCCATGTGAGCAGCAGATGGACTCCAAGCCAGCATCTGTGGTTTTCAATGGCTGCCCTTATAGACTTTGATTTAGGGCTCGTATGTGATAGAACTGTTTGTGTTTACTGCCCATGGTGCCTTCATATGCATGACATAATTCTCCTAATTGACGCAGGCCTCAGTAACAATCCCTCTACTTCACCTGTGTGGGAGCTGACTCTAGCTCTTTACAATGCTACACCTTCACCAGCACCACCACCATCACCAGTCATTTGGTGGTGGTGATGGTGGTGAAGTTAATGGTGGTGGCTGGTAACAGTGGTGGTAATGATGGTGGTGATGGTCATGGTGGGCCTATTGCCGCAGAGATTGTGGGTTGCCACCATCACTATCACCATTATCACCACTGCTATCATCATGATCACCACCACTGTCACCACCACCACCAACCACTGCTACCATTACCAATATCAATGCCATTACCATCGCCACAGTCACCACCACCACCGCCACCACCATTGTTACCACCCATCACTATTACCTTCACCACCACCACCATCTTCACCATGACCCCCACGGTCACCATCTCCACCACAACCGTATTCACCACTACCACTCTTTGCAAGGTCAGTGGTTCTCAAAATGTTTTCCCCAGACCAGCGTCAGCATCACATAGTAACTGTTAGAAATGCAAATGACTGGACCCCACCTCAGACCTACAAAAATCAGCAATGGGGTGGGGCCAGCCCTCCAGGTAATTCTGATGGATGCTAAAGTTTGAGAGCCACTATTCTAGATAAATTTCTAGGATAAAATTCTAGATACATTTTTAGATAAATAAGGCCCTACAAGGGCCTTTTTTTCCTTTCTTTTGAGACGGAGTCTTGCTCTGTCACCAAGGCTGGAGTGCAGTGGTGTGATGTCTGCTCACTGCAACTTCCACCACCCAGATTTAAGCGATTCTTCTGCCTCAGCCTCCCAAGTAATTGCATGCCACCATCTCCGGCTATTTTTTTTTTTTTTTTTGTATTTTTAGTAGAGATGGAGTTTCACCGGGTTAGCCAGGATGGTCTTGATCTCATGACCTTGTGATCCACCTGCCTCTACCTCCCAAAGTGTTGGGATTACAGGTGTGAGCCAAGGGCCTTATTTTAAGTCAGAACTTCCACAATATATCCTCCAAATTTGGGATTTGCCTGTCTTATGAAGTAATGAGAAAAACAGAACAACCTTTATCTAGGTAATATAAATGACAACATTTGCTACCATTTATCGCATCATGGGGCTAAGCACATCATAGACACCTGCTTACTCCTTACCACACTTCCAGTGGTTACAGATGGGAAATGAGGCTCAGAGAGGTTAAGTAACCAGGATCGGAGGCCACACCTATTTAGCACCATCATTTGCGTTCTTAACTACTGTTAAATGTATTAATTCCCAAAATCATAAATGCACATCTAGAGAACTTGTTTTTTATTAGACAGAGTTTTGCTCTTGTTGCCAGGCTAGAGTACAATCGCATGATCTTGGCTCACTGCAACTGCCGACTCCCTGGTTCAAGCCATTCTCCTGCCTCAGCCTCCCGAGTAGCTTAGATTGTAGGCAAGCACCACCACGCCCGGCTAATTTCTGTATTTTTAGTAGAGACAGGATTTCACCATGTTGGCAGGGATGGTCTCAATCTCCTGACTTTGTGATCCATCTGCCTTAGCCTCCCAAAGTGCTGGGATTACAGGTGTAAGCCACCGCGCCCGGCTCCTTGGGCAGATTTCTGTGGAAGTCTCTCACTCACATGGAGATAAAGCGTGTCTAGGCTGGGTGAGGTGGCTCATGCCTGTAATCCCAGCACTTCGGGAGACCGAGTCAGGGGATCACTTGAGGTCAGGCGTTCGAGACAGGTGTGAGCCACCCCGCCCTGTCATTTCTTTCATGGCTTTGCCACACTTTGAAATAGCACATTTTAATTTCTTATCAAGGGTGTTTTTAAAAAGGTTGAATTTCAGTATTTATATGTTCCTAGTTAGGTACCCCTCATTAGTATTCAACCAGTAAGGGCAAGATGTTTGTGTCCACTTCCCCAGGGTCCAGCACATGACCTAGCTTGATCAGTAGATATTATTGAGGCTCAACAAATATGAGATTGGGCTCAAATATTTATTGGACTCAGTAAGTATTACTGAATGAACATGGCCTTTCTGGAGCCTCTCCCCAAGGTCCAACACAGTTGCTGAATTAATGCAGCCGAGGACACAGCATCCACCAACTCCTACCCCCAGCTCAGGCCCCTCCTTCCACTCAGCAACCCTACCCTTGCTGAAAAGCGGACCTGTGTTCAGAACCTGCCTTCAGCTCACACACTTTTCACCCATGCTCTTTGGAATAATGAAAGATATGAAGAAGTCAGTGGGGAGATAGACGTGAGGAGGGAGACACGGAGGGCGCCTTTGCATTTTGTTACCCAGGACCCAGGACTCAAGAGCAGGGCCGTCTTGGCCTGGGGTTGCTGTCCTCTTTAAGGGGTGGGTC
This sequence comes from Cheracebus regulus, assembly GCA_963574635.1. Lineage (NCBI taxonomy): Eukaryota > Metazoa > Chordata > Mammalia > Primates > Pitheciidae > Cheracebus > Cheracebus regulus. Next base: position 16,104 of record CAUYQU010047422.1, on the reverse strand, counting down.
CGGGGCCCTCCCGGAAGATCCTGGCTGCCCAGGCCTCTGCCACTGACCCTCTGCTCCCTCGGAGCCTCACTGTCCAGCACACAGCCCTCTGCCTCCACCGGCCACCCTGAAACAGCCCAGCGGGTTCACCTTGCCAGCTGCTTAGACAGCGTTGATTTATCAAGACAGGGGAATTGCAATAGAAGGGTAATTCACACAGACCCGGCTGTGCGGGAGACTGGAGTTTTATTATTACTCGAGTCGGTCTCCCCGAGCATTCAAGGAGCAGAGTTTTTTTTTTTTTTTTTTTTTTGAGATGGAGTCTTCGCTCTGTTGCCCAGGCTGGAGTGCAGTGGCCTCAGCTCGCTGCAACCTCCACCTCCCGGGTTCAAGCGATTCTCCTGTCTCAGCCTCCTGAGTAGCTGGAATTACAGGCCTGTGCCACTACACCCGGCTAATATTTTTTTGTATTTTTAGTAGAGACAGAGTTTCACCATGTTGGTCAGGCTGGTCTTGAACTCCTGACCTCATGATCTGCCCACCTGGGCCTCCCAAGTCCTGGGATTACAGGTGTGAACCACTGCACCTGCAACTCTGTGGGTAGCAGAGTTTTTAAGGACAACTGGGTGGATGGGGGAAGGCCCGTGAGTGGAGAGTGCTGTTTGGTTGTGTCAGAGATGACATCTTAGGAAATTGAAGCTGTCTTCTTGGGCTGAGTTAGTTCCCGAGTGGAGGGCCACAAGATCAGATGAGCCAGTTTATCGATCTGGTTGGTGCCAGCTGATCCATCAAATACAGGGTCTGCAAAATATCTTGAGCACTGATCTTAGGAGCAGTTTAGGGAGGGTCAGAATCTTGTAGCCTCCAGCTGCCTGACTCCTAAATCATACTTTCTCATCTTGTGGCTTTGTTAGTCCTACAAAGGCAGTCTATTCCCCGAGCAAGAAGGAGGTTTAAGAAAGGGCTGTTATGGGCTGCCCACGGTGGCTCACGCCTGTAATCCCAGCACTTTGGGAGGCCGGGGCAGGTGGATCAGAGGTCAGGAGTACACCACCAGCCTGGCCAAGATGGTGAAATCTGGTCTCTACTAAAAACTACAAAAATTAGAAGGGTGCGGTGGCAGGCACCTTAATCCCAGCTACTTGGGAGCCTGAGGCAGGAGAATCCCTTGAACCCAGGCGGCAGAGGTTACAGTGAGGGGAGATCGCGCCACTGCACTCCACCTGGGCGACAGAGTAAGACTCCATCTCAAAAAATAACAACAAAAAAGGCTGTTATCGTTGATACTGTCTTTGTTTTAAAGTATAAAGTATAAACTAAGCTCCTCCCAAAGTTAGTTCAGCTTACGCCCAGGAATAAACAAGGACAAGCGTGGAGGTTAGAAGCAAGGTGGAGTTGGTTAGGTCAGATCTCTTTCACTGTCTCGGTTTGCCGAGGCGGTTTCGACCCCGTCGCAGCCATCTCCCATGCCCTTCCCTCCACCACAGCCCTCGTGGCCTGGCTTCCCAGCACTTGCACCCCCACGCTCGTCCCTAAGCCCCGCCCCACGCCCCGCCCCCAAACGCCCGCCCCCAACGCCCCGCCCCACCCCCTCCCGGTCCCCGCCTGCCCGCCACCTCCGGGATCTCGCACTGGACCCTGGGCGCGCGGTGACCCTGCGGCTGCCCGGCCTCTGCCTCCGCCCGCGCAGTCCCCTCGCTCAAGTCGCGCGCGCCCGAGTCCTGGCTTCGCGTGGATCCTGGCTCCTCCCGTTCCGCAGTCGCTGCCGCCTGACAGCCCCCTGGGCGCAGCGCTGCGGGTGTGGGGCGGGCGCCTCCGGCCTGAGGCCCGGCGAGGTGTGGGCGCGAGCCGGGCCGGAGCCGGCGCGGATGGGTAGCTCCACCCGCGGGGGCAGGGTCGGGCTTCGGCCTCACCGCAGCCTCGCCTGAGCGGGCACTCCTGAAGTGGAGGGCGGGCCGCCTGGGCCGCCGGCCTCAGGAGGATGGTGGCGCCCTGGCGTGTCTCCGTCAGGATTTTCCTGTCGCACCTGAGGTGCTTCGAGCTCAGGCAGGGACTGGGCCTCCTGAGGCCCTCCGAGTGCCCTCGCGATGCCAGGCTCTGCTGGCTTCTGCTGGGCACTTTGCCCAAGCTCGTCTCCACCTGCGGGGACGTGGGTGAGGGGGCCCCTGACGTCCTGGGTCAGCGAAGGGTCCGCTGGAGCGGCGCGGCTGGCGCGGGGCCCGGGGAGAGCCTCCCCCGAGCGGGACCGCTGGGCGGCGTCTTCCTGCATCTGCGCCTCTGGCTTCGTGCCGGCGCTCTGCTGCTGAAATTCTTCCCCCTCCTTCTCCTCTACCCCCTCACCTACCTGGCTCCCAGCGTCTCCACGCTCTGGCTCCACCTGCTTCTGAAAGCCACCGAGACCTCAGGCCCAACCTACATCAAACTGGGCCAGTGGGCCAGCACCCGGCGCGATCTGTTTTCCGAGGCTTTCTGCGCCCAGTTTTCCAAGCTGCATGTCCGAGTGACCCCCCACCCGTGGACTCACACTGAGCGCTTCCTTCGCGAGGCTTTTGGGGAGGAATGGGGGGACATCCTCTCTTTTGAGAACCGGGAACCTGTGGGCTCAGGCTGTGTGGCCCAGGTGTACAAAGCATACGCCAACACTGCATTCCTGGAGATTGACAGCGTCCAGAGGCTTGGCAGGGCCTCCTGTCTGCCGCCCTCCTCAGAAGCTGGGGCAGTCGTGGGGCTGAGAGAGCTCTTTGGATACCTTGGAAATGGCCGGAAACCTCCAGGAAATCTCGCAGACCAGTCGTTTCTAGAAAGGCTGCTCCTCCCTAATGCTGACCTGGTTGGATCAAATGAAGGGGCGTCTCAGGCTCCCGTCCCTGGCTACCACCCTGAGCCAGGTCACCTCATCCCCGTGGCAGTGAAAGTAAGTGCTCTGAGAGCTCACAGCTCGCCTACCCACTGAGCTTTCCCAGATCAAAAACACCCGCCATGCAAATCGCCTCCATGTTTATTTCTATTTGCCTGACCAATATCTGAGTGCTTCTTTCTTTCTTTTTTTTTTTGAGACGGAGTTCTGTTCTTGTTTCCCAAGGGAAAATAGCGCGATCTCTGCTCACTGCAACCTTCCCCTCCCAGTTCAAGCGATTCTCCTGCCTCAGCCTCCCTAGTAGCTGGGATTACAGGCACCCGTCACCAAACCCAGCTAATTTTTTGTATTTTCAGTAGGGACGGGGTTTCATTATGTTGGCCAGGCTGGTCTCGAACTCCTGACCTCAGTTGATTCACCCGCCTCAGCCTCCCAAAGTGCTGGGATTACAGGCGTGAGCCACCATGCCCAGCTCTGAGTACTTATTTCAAGCAAGCTGTTTCATTTCTTGGACTGAAGTGGAGGTGTGAATAGTCTGATAGAGGAAAATGAACAGGGTCTGGAGTGAACTAACTGCTTAGGTGTCGGGACCACATCCTCCTTCCTTTGATGAGAAACCAACTAATTCTTCCTTGGATGGTGGGACCCAGCCCTGGCTGGGTAAAATGTGTCCAGTGGATTCCTGCTGTCTCACGGTTCCTCTTTCCAACAGGTGTTGCACCCTGGCCTGCTCTCTCAGGTGCACATGGACCTGCTGCTGATGCAGATTGGCAGCCGAGTCCTCGGACTTTTGCCAGGCATCAAGTGGCTTAGCTTGCCTGAGGTTGTGGAGGAATTTGAGAAGCTGATGGTCCAACAGGTGAGTTCTCCTTCCCTCAGCTGTAAATAGCACCTAACATCGTTCTTGCCATTAGCTGCTGCTTAGTAAATGTTGAGTAATTTTCCGGTATGTCATAGCTCGTGTGGTATGTTAGAGTAGGTAACACTAGCTGATAAAACAATAACACTCAAACCTCAGTGGCTTCATGGAATGAGGTCATTTCTTGCTTATATCAAAGTTCTGGCAGGTGTGGTGGCTCATGCGTGTAATCCTAGCACTTTGGGAGGCTGAAGTGGGTGGATCACTTGAGACCAGAAGTTTGAGATACATGGTGTAACCCTGTCTCTACTAAAAATACAAAAATTACCCCAGCATGGTGGTGCATACCTGTAATCCAAGCTACTTAGGAGGCTGAGGTCTGAGAATTGCTTGAACCTGGGAGGTGGAGGTTGCAGTGAGCTGAGATTATGCCACTGTACTCTAGCCTGGACGACAGAGCGAGACTCCATCTCAGAAGCAAAATAGAAACAAAAACAAAGTTCTATGCAGGTGAACTGAGGCAGAGAAAGGGAGCTCTTTGTTTTATTATTTTAAAAATAGAGACAGGGTCTCGCCATGTTGCCCAGGTTGGCCTTGAACTCCTGGGCTTAAGTTATTCTCCCTCAGCCTTCCCAAGTGCTGGGATGACAGACCTAGGCCACTGCACGTGGTCAAGGGAGGGAGCTCTACTCCCTAGTTTCAGGGAACTCAATTTCTTCCCAAGTTTGGCATTGCCTTCTTCAATATGTGTCATCTGGGGTCAGTGTGGATTGGAGGGAGAGGCCAGGGAGGGTCATTTAAGAGATTTTGTGACCAGGTCTGGAAGTGGCAAACATCACTTCTTCCCTGTCCACTGATCAGAGCTTTAACCACATGGGCCCAGTGTAATGGTAAACTTGGGAGATGCCGTCTTCCTTTGTGTTGGGGAGGAAAAGGAAATGATTCCAGTGGAGAATGTCTAGCATTATTTCTGCCATAATCAATGACTCCAGAGTGAGAAAATAATTAGCAAAGTCACACACTGTGCTTTGTTTTGCTTTGATTCCAGGGCAAATTGAGTCAACAAGGACCTCCTTCATGCTCAGGGCCCTGGGGACATTTGTATAAGGAGCCAGACTTAGCAAACACACTCGGGCGGATGGGGCTCCATGTAGGCACCTGTTGGCTCCTTGGTGGGTAGTGCAGGAATTGGCAGGTTTTCAGAAGCAACCTGCTAAGTCTTTGTTTAGAGCCTCTGATTTAAGATTTTAAGTCCTAGGGATTCATTCTAATGTTTAGAAAGTCTCTTAGTCTGTTCAAACAGAATCCTATAAACTTAAGTAGCTTACAAACAACAGAAATGTTTCTTGAGGTTCTGGAGGCTGAAAATTCCAAATCAAGCCACCAGCAGATTCTGTGTCTGGTGAGGCCCCACTTTCTGGTTCATAATTGGCACCTTCTGTGTCATCACGTGATGGAAGGGGCAAGGGCTCTGTCTTGGGTCCCATGTTTTTAAAGCTGCTAATCCATCCATGCAGGCTCTGCTCTCATGACCTCATCAGCTGCCAAAGTCCCGGTCTCCTAATATCATCACCTTAGGGCTTAGCATTTCTTTCTTGTTTTTCCGTTTTTGAGACATGGTCTCTCTCTGTTGCCCAGGCTGGAGTACTCTGGTGTGGTCTCTACTCACTGCAACCTCCACCTCGCAGCTTCAAGCAATTCTCCTGCCTCAGCCTCCCGAGTGGCTGGGATTACAGGCACCTGCCACCACGCCCGGCTAATTTTTTGTATTATTAGTAGAGACTGAGTTTCACCCTGTTGGCCAGGCTGGTCTCCAACTCCTGACCTCATGATCCACCCGCCTCGGCCTCCCAAAGTGCTGGGATTACAAGCATGAGCCACCACGCCCAGCCAGGGCTTAGCATTTCAACACAGGAATTTTGGGGGGACACAAACATTCAGACCATAGCTACAGAGTAGTGTAATTTAATAATAAAAGCAAATTCAAACAGAAAAAATAGCATCAATTCCAACAACCATCTCTGCATTTATTCCTCTCAGTCCTGCCACTCATCTGAGTTTCAGTTCTCCTTGCAGAGGTCTGGCAGACATTGTGTGGTTCCATCATTCAAACTCACATCTCTGAATCACACCCCATTTGCCTTAAAAATCAGCTCTTCCTACTAAGCCTCTCTCCATCTCTCAGTAGTCCTATCATGTTCCTAGGCTGGAAACCTTAAAGCTGTGGGTCTGGGTGTAGTATGTGAGTGTCTCTCTGTTCATTTATAAATTTATGTAACAGTGACTAAAACAGCCCTCGCTTGAACCCGGGAGGTAGAGGTTGCATTGAGCCGAGATTGCACCATTGCACTCCAGTCTGGGCAAGAGCAAAAACTCTGTCTCAAAAATAAATAAATAAATAAATAAATAAAGGCTGTTAGGGCTGGATGTGGTGGCTCATGCCTATAATCCTAACCCTTTGGGAGGCTGAGGTGGGTTGGATTGCTTGAGGTTAGGAGTTTGAGACCAGTTTGGGCAACATGGTGAAACCTCATCTCTACCAAAAATACAAAACATTAGCCGGGCATGGTGATGCTGGCCTGTAGTCCTAGCTACTCAGGAGGCTGAGGTGGGAGAATTGCTTGAACCCAGGAGGCAGAGTTTGCAGTGAACCATGAGCATGACACCCTACTCCAGCCTGGGTGACAGAGACCCCATCTCAAAAACGGGGGGGGAAAAAAAAAGACAAAAAACCCTCTGTGAGAAGCTGGTAAACAAAGAAAACAAGAAAGACAGTCAGGACTGGGTGGAGTGGCTCACACCTGTAATTCAAGCACTTTGGGAGGCAGAGGCAGGTGGATCACTTGAGGTCAGGAGTTCGAGACCAGCCTGGTCAACATGATGAAACCCCATCTCTACTAAAAGTATAAAACTTAATCAGGTATAGTGTACACTTGTAATCCCAGCTACTAGAGAGGCTGAGGCAGGAGAATTGCTTGAACCCAGGGGGGTGTTAGCCAGTCTGGGATGTCGAGCACTATATGGAGTTGGGTGAGGCCAGATCTTAGGTGTTAAAGGAAGGGGAAGGTGCCATGAGAGATGGACCTGGACAGAGAAGTAGGGGCCAAATCATGACCCACTTGGTTGCCATTCTAAGGAGTGTAGACTTTACCATGCAGCTGAGGGATAGGAGAGGGAGGATGGGTCAAGTAAGGAGCACAGCCTGGGCACCTCTGTTTGTGCTCAGCTGACTGGACATGAGGGTAAGTGCCTTGGGAGTGGCACTGGGGGAGAGGGACTGATCTGAGGGCGATGAGGGCTGCAGATCTGATGGCACTGGGCCATTGCTATGCGCGGAGGGGAAGAGAGAAGGCATGATCTGGGGACTCAAAGATGACTGGGTGTGTGGGGGTGGTGAAGGGAAATTCCATTTAGACATAGAGCTTCAGGGTTTCTGGGCTCCCACTAGGCCACATCCAGTTGTTGGATATGTCACTCTGGAGGCTGGCATTGAGGTCTGGCATGGGGATCAAGGTGCTGTGAGAGGAGGCACCAGCTGAGGGCTTGGTGGATGTCAAGGGAGCACACATGCTGGCTGTGGTCAGGAGCAAGGACATCAGCTCCTGGGGGCACAGGAGACCTGGCCAAGACAGGACACTGAGAGGCAGCAGGGGCACCAGGAGAGTGAAGGACAGGCACCAGGGAAAGAGCCACCACAAAGAGCCAGGTCGGCAGCAGCACCAGCCCTGGATGCCCACAGAGGTTGATGGTAAATCTGGAACTGGTCTTTGGGTCTGGCGAGTGGTGGTTGGGGAGGGTAGTGGTGGCAGTGTCAATGTGGTAGGTGCAGAGCTGGCCGTGAATGGAAGGGCAGCCCTGTGTGGAAGTGACCACAGTGCGCTGGCCCTAATGGAAGGAGAGGGCTGGGGGCTGGGCCTGGAGAAGCCAGACCCCAGAGAGATGGGGAAGGGACCCATGGGCTGGTGTGAGGCAGGCAGGTGGCAAGGGAGAGAGTAGCAGAGAAGCAGTGCAGCCCGAAGCCCACCAGGACACCTGCTATCTGCACCCTCCAGGAGTTCATGCAGAGATCTGGGATTGCTGGGGCAGGGTGTAGCCCACGGATGTTGCCTCCTGAGTTTCTGGGCAAGTCCTGCGGGGCAAGCTGGTGGGGAAGGTGTGGTGGATCTCATGACTTGCCAGCTCCTTGGCATTTCGGATGTCACTGTGCCCGTGCCCAGACTAGTCCTCATCCTTTCTGTTCATTTCTCTGTAGATAGACCTGCGTTATGAAGCTCAGAATCTAGAACACTTCCAGGTCAACTTCCAGAATGTGAAAGCCGTCAAGTTCCCCACCCCTCTGCGCCCCTTTGTCACCAGGGAAGTCTTGGTAGAAACATACGAAGTAAGAGTGGCGGCTTTGCCCGGCCATGCCTTTCACTTGCCATCGCATTGGGCCTATCTCCAGCCCACAGAAAGGCTTCAGTCTGGAGAGAGGATGGGATTTGTGTCTGTAAAACTGTGAAGAGCTGGGACCTTGTGGGGAGGTACTGTTGTAGTGAGGTGGCTGAGAGCACTGGGTGTGGCCCGACCCCGTAGATTTGAAAATCTGCTCTGCCATTTTATTAACTGGTGACCTAGAAAACAGACAGTAGTTCCTGCCTTAGAGGATTGTCTCAGGAGGAAATGACACATTGAATGTAAAAGGAGGATTTGGGTACAGAGAAAGTGCTCAACAACCTTGTGTCATGTCTCTTGCCCCAGCTATCCTCTACTCTAGTTCAGCATTCGGCCTTTTTTTTTTTTTTTTGAGACTGAGTCTGGCTCTGTCGCCCAGGCTGGAGCGCAGTGGCACCATCTCGGCTCACTGCAACCTCCACCTCCCGGGTTCAAGCAAGTCTCCTGCCTCAGCCTACCAAGTAGCTGGGATTATAGGCGCGTGCCACCACACCAGCTGGCTAATTTTTGCATTTTTAGTAGAGATGGGGTTTTGGCATGTTGGCTAGGCTGGTCTCGATCTCCTGACCTCAAGTGATCTGCCCGCCTTGACCTCCCAATGTGCTGGGATTACAGGCGTGAGCCACTGCATCCAGCCCAGCCTCCTCTTTACAGATGATGATATGAGATTCAGGGAAGTGACATGAACAGCCCAGTGTTCCTAGCTGTGTTACTTAACCTGTTTAGCAAACTTAACCTTGAGCAAGTTACTTAACCTCTCTGGGCTTTGGTTCTTTTATTTGTTAATTAAGGATAATGAGATCTATCTCCATGGGTTGCTTTGATAATTTTTTTTTTTTTTTTTGAGACAGGGTCTTGCTCTGTTGCCCAGGCTGCGGTTCAGTGGCATGATCTCAGCTCACTGCAGCCTTCACCTCCTGGGCTTAAGTGATCCTTCTACCTCAGCCTCCCGAATAGCTGGTACCATAGGCATGAGCCACCATGTCCAACTAATTTTTGTATTATTTTGTAGAGCCTGGGTTTCGCCTGTTGCCCAGGCTGGTCTCAAATTCCTGAGCACAAGCGATCCTCCTGCCTTGGTCTCCCAAAGTGATAGGATTATAGGTGTGAGCCACAACACCTGGCTAATTTTTTTTTTTTTTTTTTTGTAGAGATGGGGGTCTCCTTACATTGCCCAGGCTCCTATTGGCTGATTCTTGCCCAGAAACTGGCTCTCCAGTGCCCATCCCTATCTTTTCAGGACATCACATCTCTTAGTGTCAGTAGCAGAGTTGATAGATTTCCTTTCCAATAAACCTATATGACTTGTCATCCTTCTGATGGCTGTTATAGAAGGGAATGTAAATAAGTTCAAATCAATGCATGGATGACAGATTTTTGTTTTGGTTTGAGACAGAGTCTGTCACTCAGGCTAGAGTGCAATGGCACAGTCTCAGCTCACTGAAGCCGTGACTTCCTGAGCTCAGGTGGTTCTCCCACCTCAGCCTCTTGAGTAGCTGGGACCACAGTTGTACACCACCACACATGGCTAATTTTTGTTTCACGGTGTTGTCCAGGCTGGTCTTGAACTCCTGGGCTCACGCGATCCACTTGTCTTGGCTTCCCAGGATGCTAGGATTATAGATGTGAGCCACTGCACATGGCTGAATGACAGATTTATAAGGGGTTCTAGGAAAGGAGTAAACCATTCAGGTTACTTCTCAGTCATGGGGAAGGCAGTGCTGTGGTGCCATGTGGGAGGAGGAGCTAGCATCACAGGCTGGCTAGGATTAAGCTGTTCTTTCCCTGGTCTTTCTGAAGGAGAGCGTGCCTGTGTCCAGTTACCAGCAAGCAGGAATTCCTGTGGACTTGAAGAGAAAGATTGCACGGCTGGGGATCAACATGCTCCTGAAGATGGTGAGCTTGTGGCTGGAGTGGGCTCAGGCCCAGTACGTGGTCGGCTTGCAGATGGGGAGAGGTCTGGGACTCTGGCTATCTGGGTGGGAAGGAGAGCCAAGTGGCAAGCTGCCAGGTTGAGAAAGTCTGTTCTAGAAAGAGTGGAGCCTTCCATATATGTCCATATGTCCACAGTGTCTGTTAAGTACTTTTTTTTTTTTTCCTTTTTTGAGATAGGGTCTCACTCTATTGCCCAGGCTGCAATGCAGTGGCAAACTCTCAGCTTACTGCATCCTCAACCTCTTGGGCTCAGGTGATTCTCCCGCCTCACTCCTCAGCTTCCTGAGTAGCTGGGACTACAGACATGAGCCACCAACCGTGGCTAATTTTAAAAATTGTTTTGTAGGGACAGGGTCTCAGTATGTTGTCCAGGGCAGTCTCAAACTCCTGGGCTCAAGCGATCCTCCCACCTTGGCCTCCCAAAGTGTTGGGATTATAGGCATGAGCCATTGCTCCCAGCCTCTTAAGTACTTTGTCAGTGGCTCAGGCTCTGTGTGCTGTGGGAATAAGGGTAACCATGACCTAGTTCTGCTGGGGTTACCTGTAGTTTAGCAAACAGATGAGACAATAGCATATTTTAAATGCTACTTTGCTCAGGAAATGTTTATTGAGCACCTACCAGGTGCCTGGCACTGAATTAAGGTCTGGGGTTACAGTAGTGAGCAAAACAGACACAATTACAATGCTCATGACATATTGTTCATTGGGAAGACAGGTGATGACTAAGTAAATTATTTATAGGAGTAAGTCCAGGGTGCCAAAGGGTCATTTAGGAGGGGCCTGTGCCAACCCAGGGATTCAATCAGGAAGTGGCTCCATCTCAGCTGCAGTGTGAAGGTCTAGGTGTCACTGCATAAGGACAGGTGGCAGGGAGTTGTCCAGAGAGAACAGCCTGTGCTGAGGTCTGGGGTGAGCTACTACACGGTGCCCTTGGAGAGATGAAAGCACTTAGTATGGCTTGGAAGAGAGTTTGAAGGGAGGGGCAGTGATTGCTGAGGCTGAGGAGGTGAGAGGGGCCTGATCACGAAGGATCTATCAGTCCATGAAAGAGTTTAGACTTTAATCCAAGGGCAGATAAGTTTACTTTGAAGCTTTTTGCCTTAACTTTTGAAATCCAATAATATTTAAATATAAAGTGCTCAGATCTTAAATGATGCTTAGTGAATTTTTAAAAAGCATCCCAGTGCCCAGATTAAGACATAGTAGAGTTTTGGCTGGCCGCAGTGGCTCGCGCCTGTAATCCCAGCACTTCAGGAGGCTGAGGTGGGGATATAGCTTGAGCCCAGGGGTTTGAGACCAGCCTGGACAACATGGCGAAACCCTGTCACTACAAAAAAAAAATACAAAAATTATGATGTGGTGGCAACATGCCTTTTGTCCCAGCTACACGGGAGGCTGAGGTGAGATCAGCTGAGCCCAGGAGGTGGAGGTTGCAGGGAGCCAAAATCATGCCAGTGCACTCCAGCCTCAGAGACACAGTGAGAACTTGTCTCAAAAAAACAAAAAACAAAAAAACAAAAAACAAAAAAAAAGGACATAGGAGAGTTTTAGGCTGAGGAATCCCCTAATTAGGAGGGCGGTCACAACCTCATGTCTGCTGTGGAGTTGTAGGGGGAGGGTGAGACGAGAGGCAGGGGAGCCAAAAGGTAGATTTGATTCTTGGACATTTAAACATGTTCCAGTGTTCCCACCTCCCAAGAACTCTTAGTAGGTTTTGTCTTTCCCATATCTACCAGTGAGGATTATGAAGTCCTCCCCAGCTGAAGAGGAGCCTGGCCACATCTGGAGGGAATTCTTTGTTTCACAAAGGCCAGAGCTGTGGTTTACCACAAGGAGGTTTTGTCTACTGGGGACACCTGGTGATGTCTGGAGACATTCCTTTTTTCTTTTCTTTCCTTTTATTTTTTAAGACGGGGTTTCACTATGTTGGTCAGGCTGGTCTTGAACTCCTGACCTCAGGTGATCCGCCCACCTTGGCCTCTAAAGTGCTTGGATTACAGGCGTGAGCCACCACGCCCGGCCGATGTTTGGAGACATTCTTGGTTGTTATAGTTGGGGGTCGGGGGTGCTACTGTCATCTGTTGGGAAGAGGCCAGGAGCTTACCACCCCAGAGTACAGGGACGGCGATTCTCACCCCCAGCAATAGACTGAGAAGCCCTGAGTTGGAGGGATGGAGAAACTTACAGGCACAGGGACAGGATTTGGTGGTGCTTCCGTGGGATACCTTCTATTTCCTTGTGAACTAAGAGGGGTGGTTGTTCTCTGCTGGGAGTAGGATGCAGACGGTCATGGGACACAAGGCTTAAAGAGAGCAGAGATGTTTGAAATTGCTGCCCTGGGACTAGAAAGACCTGCTCGGGGCCAGGCGCGATGGATTATGCCTGTAATCCCAGCACTTTGGGAAGCCGAGGCAGGTGGATCACCTGAGGTTGGGAGTTTGAGACCAACCTGCCCAACATGGAGAAACCCCATCTCTATTTAAAAAAAAAAAGCTACTCAGGAAATGTGAATGGTTGTCAGGAGGCGTCAAGCCATCTTGGTGTTGGAGAGGCAGAGGGTATTTTGCCTATCTGCAGTGTAGCCTGGGGGTTAGGAGCCCAGAGCACAATTTGTCTGGGTTCAAATCTCAGCTTCCAGTTTACTAGTTGGGGGCAGAGAGCAGTGTCTGGGGTAAGCTACTTAACCGTTGTCCTCAGGCTTCTTATCTTTCAAAAGAGGATAAGAAGTGACTTCCTGGCCAGGTGTGATGGATCACCCCTGTAATCCAAGAACTTTGGAGGCCAAGGCGGGCGGATCACCTGAGGTTGGGAGTTCAAGACCAGCCCAACATGGTGAAACCCCGTCTTGAAAAAAAAAAAAAAAAAAAAGAAGTGACTTCCTCATAGGGTCACCATGATGGTAAAGGAGTGGAAATTCCTAAGAAGCCACAGTGAGCCCTAAGCCACACTGGTTATGGCGGCCATCGTTGGTAGTAATTGTGACCCAGCATTGTTAGCAGCTCCCATGCAGGAGCAAAGGAAAAAGATTTTCGAGGGTCTGGTCTTCCTGGTGGTTGGGACACAGGACAGTGGTTCAAGGGACAGATGACAGGAATGGGCGACAGGGTTGAGGCAGATAGGGAGGAAGAATAACCAAATCTCAGAGGCAGAGAATTGAGGTAGGGAGGACCCAGGCATGTGGTGAGAGCTGGAGAATGAATCAGGAGTCAGAGCTGTGGGTAGAGGCACGTCTGGAGTCCCCGCAGCAGGGGTGCTCAGAGCAGGTGGCATCCTGCAGGCTGACAGCAGGCAGGCACATGCACACAAGGCTGAGAGCCGTGCCGGGGACGGGCTCAGGTAACTCTACTCCAACCCCAGGGCCTGTGGGATGGTGAGTCAGCAGCTCCTATCCTGCTGGCTCCTGGAGAAGTGGGATTGTTGGAGCACATCAAGGTTTCAGTTAAGTAATTGCAGTGAGAACCCAGTGGCAAGAGGACTTTGTCCGCAGGAACAGGGCTCCAAGGGGGACAAGGAATAGCCAGGGGAGAAGCAGCATGAAGCAGCACCAGGAGTGGAGAGAGGGTGAGGGGCCTCCAGCTCTGGGGTCAGGATCTGGACATGAGACCCTAGGTAGGGCTGAGGGCAAGGTTCCAGAAGATTCAGAACTTTAACTTTAAAAAAAATTGAATTATAACAACATTCAATAAAGTACATAGATCTTAAATTATGCTCAGTGAATTTTTAAAAATATACCAGGCCAGGCATGGTGGCTTACACCTGTAATGCCAGCACTTTGGGAGGCCGAGGCAGCGGATCACCTGAGGTTAGGAGTTCGAGACCAGCCTGGCCAACATGGTGAAACGCTGTCTCTACTAAAAATACAAAAAATAAGCCAGGTGTGGTGGCGCATGCCTGTAGTCCCAGCTACTTGGGAGGGTAAGGCAGGAGAATCACTTGAACCCAAAAGGTGGAGGTTGCAGTGAGCTGAGGTCACACCATTGTACTCTAGCTTGGGCAACAAGAGTGAAACTCCATCTCAAAATTAAAAAAATGCTTTTTACTTTGAAATAATTTTTCCCTTGAAAACTTTAACTTAGTTTGTACAAATTCTGAGTTGACATCTAAACGAGGGTCTATAGGACATGCACCTCTTTGCAGCTGTGATAGATTGCTGGGAGATTATTGTCACCCTGGCAACTTTCTTTCTGTGTGGCTTGGTGGTGCTGTGGGGGTGACTCAGTCATGAGCAGTGTGATCTCCTTCCAGATATTTGTGGATAACTTTGTGCACGCAGACCTTCACCCTGGAAACATCCTGGTCCAGGGCGCTGATGGCCTGTTCTTGAGTCAAGAGGCGCAGCTGCAGCAGGCGGATGTCTGTGACAGTCTGGTGGTGGCCATGCCATCTGCCCTGTGCCCGCTGCGACTGGTGCTGCTGGACGCTGGCATTGTGGCGGAGCTGCAGGCCCCTGACCTGAGGAATTTCCGGGCAGTTTTCATGGCTGTGGTGATGGGGCAGGTGAGACTCACTGGGACCACAGAAGTTGGCATGAATTTTCCTTTAAAAAAATGGGCTGGGCGCAGTGGCACATGCCTGTAGTCCCAGCTACTTGGATGGCTGAGGTGGGAGGATCGTTTGAGCCCAGGAGTTCTGGGCTGCAGTGCGCTATGCCGGTTGGGTGTCCACACTAAGTTCGGCATCAATATGGTGACCTCCTGGGAGCGGGGGACCACCAGGTTGCCTAAGGACAGGTAAACCGGCCCGGGTCAGAAATGGAGCAGGTCAAAACTCCCATGCTAATCAGTAGTGGGACTGTGGTTGTGAATAGTCACTGCACTCCAGCCTGGGCAACATATCCAGACCCCGTCTCTTATTTAAAAAAAAAAAAAAAAAAAAAGGGCCAGGCATGGTGGCTCACACCTGTAATCTCAGAACTTTGGAAGCCTGAAGCGGGAGGATTGCTTGAGCCCAGGAGTTCAAGGCCAGCCTGAGCAACATAGGGAGACCCTGTTTCTATAAAAAAATAAGAAAATAGGCTGGGCGCAGTGGCTCACATCTGTAACCAGCACTTTGGGAGGCCAAGGCAGGCAGATCACTTGAGGTTTGGAGTTCAAGACCAGCCTGGCCAACATGGTGAAACCTTGTCTCTACTAAAATTACAAAAATTAGCCAGGTGTGGTGGCGGGCACCTGTAATCCCAGTTACTCAGGAGGCTGAGGCAGAGAATTGCTTGAACCCAGGAGACAGAGGTTGCAGTGAGCCAAGATCGCGCCACTGCACTCCAGCCTGGGAGACAGAGTGAGACTCTGTCTCAAAAATAAAATAAAATAAAATGCAGGGCAGTCTCTACCTCCAAGAAGGCAAACGCAAAGCTGGGACCTTAAGCTGGTTTGAAAGTATCCCCTGGGCCGGAGAGAGATCCAAGATGGCTGATCACTAGCAGCTCAGGATTGCAGCTTCCAGTAAAAGCGCAGAGAGCGAGTGGACGCCACACTTACTGATACATTTTTGCTGCCCACGGACCAGGACATTCCCAGCGGAGGAGCCCCCACGGGTCGCCAGCACGACCCTTTCAGCTGGCGCGGCTGTTTTGCTGGTGCCTCGGCCCGGTGGCTCTTGGTGCAGAGTAAACGGGACTGGGTCTCCTTTTGGATGATGTTTGGAGCTCTGTGAAGGCAGAGCAGTCCATTCAGTTGACTGAAAAAGGGACTGAAGCAGACCGGAGACCCCCAGGCAGAAAAGCACCACAAATTTCAACGCTGCTGATTTAGCTAGCGTTGCGGGTCGCCACAGTGAAAATTACGTAGATCCCAGAGCTGGGAATTAACAAGCTGGATGTCCACTCAGAGACCTAACTTGAAAGTTGGTAATTACAAAGATGACAGGTGGATAAAACCATAAAGATGCCAAGAAGCCACCATAAAAAAACTGAGAACACTCAAAATCAGAAAGTCTCTCCTTCTACAGAGGACGCTAGTTCCTCATCAGTAACGGAACAAGGCCTGATGGAAAACGAGTGCGAAGAATCATCAGAATTAGGCTTCAGAAGGTGGATAATAAG
>CAUYQU010047421.1:0-48790 GCA_963574635.1 Cheracebus regulus | reverse complement strand
TGTGCCATATTTTTTTTTGATATTGTCCATTAAAAATAAAAAATATGCTGTTAATTTTTTAATTTTGGCAACCAACTTTTTTATTTTAATATAAAAAACATTTGTGGCTAAAATTTTTTTTTTTTTTTTTTTTTTTTTTTTTTTTTTTTTTTTAGAGGTAACAAGATGAATTCAGTAGGGATATGGTAGAGTTTACCATATCTTCAATACTCAAGTCCTTGGTGGTGACTGATTGTGACTTACATATATTACTCTTCCTCCCACGGAATGGGTTTTAATTTACTATCTTGACCAGGGGTGTGGGATGAGGTCTTCCACATTGCCTTTCCTATAAAATGGCCCTTATAGAACAGATTGTGAAACCCATATGAACCTTTCTCTTACCTTAGAAGTATATTATTCCAGTTACAAAGTTGGATCCTGGATTAATAACCACAGCATAGGTCTATTAATTACCTGTTTGCCATGAGTGTCCATTATGAACTGAAGTCCATGATGGTAAATTTTTAGGGTGACATAAATGTCATGAACTGTCTTCAGTAGTTTTAAAATTATCTTGGAAAAATGCCTCAATTCCCTTTGAAATATCTCTCCCTCCTCTGCCCTCATCTATCTATTCATCATACCTCTCAAAATCAACAGACCCTCCCCTTGTGAGATGTATACTGTGCTTCTTTGGGTTACCACAGCATTTGAATTTACCTCTACACACATTGCCTTGGCTTCTGCTGATACATATTTACCAGTTTCTATAATTCCTTTGGTAAGTGTGTGATTTATTCTTTGAGCAGAGATTAAACTTCTCTACTCAGACTATGCTCAGGCCTGCTACGGTTATCAGCCTGGTAGAAATAAAGTGGAGGAAATTGAAGAAAACAAGATTAGAAGAACAGATTCTTTTGCAATGAGGGTTAAAAGGTTGCTGCTTTCCGCCAAGATGGTTAAAAAAGACATGGAGGTTAACATATTCAGTTTTTCCATCCCATAGGACTTAGGCCCCACCCCTTTCCTCTCTGAGCCCTTATTTGATAATCAGAGACTTCAATTATTAAACATCATTTTCCTTTGTAGTACTACACCCCTTATAACCACATAAATTTTTAGTGCAGCATGTCCTGGGGCTGCAAGAGGACAGTCTTCATTAAAGCTTCCACTGAAACTCTCTGGTTTCATAGTCTGATGTATGTCAGCCACCATGTTTCCTTAAGCCCATCATTTTCTTTTTGCAAGACTTCCCATGCTGTTTAATGCAACCACCAGACATCAAATACGTTATAACTATTATTATACTGATCCAAGCACTACCACTTGATCTTTTCATTATTTACATTTTACATGCACACACCTCTAATTAATCATAGATGAAAGCTTTCGTAATTGTGATTCCACTAAATTTCAAAGATTGTTACTACCTTTCTTGTCACCAGCAATATGGTACCTATTGCTTCCAGACAGGGGGGACAATGAATGTAGTTGATGGCTCACTTTCTAGAGTCCTTCTGACATTAATTGTCATGGACTAGATCCTAGAAAACAGAAGCTAAAATAAATGTTCTATTCATGGAATCAAAAATCAGAAGAAAGAAATCAAAACAGGAATAGAGGAAAAATCAAATAAAGACACATTCCTGAACTGGTCACAGCTTCTACGTAATAGTTAGCTAGTGGCAGGTCATAAGTGATATATCTGGAGAGACCAAATGTATTCACTGCATTTTGAAATACTACCTTTAAATTAAAAAGTCTTGAAAACTCCATCAGGGGAGGAAAGGGAAAGGAATTTATTTGATAGCTGTTTTCTGCCCGTTACTGGTCACAGTTTGTTTTATGGGATGCTCATCTCACACGTTTGTATTCTAATACACATGTCCTCTTGGATGCCAGGGAAGTTTGGGTCTTACAACACTAATTGAGTCACACCTGGGTCTTAGAGTTGGTGTGGCTCCCACTGAAGTGAATATGCTATATGTCTTGGAAAATTCTAGCCTTGCTCTTCCTGTAGAGGTATGAGACAATTAGAGGTTATGTGAAATGAGGTGAGAGTGGTAGCATTTCGGACTTGGAGATTATATATCTAAAAAATACATACCATCATTAGTACATACTCATAATCCACAGGAGAAGGTAATTGTATAAAATACATTTGGATGTCTCCACCTAAGGTACATTAGGACATAATTCTTTTCAATGTCCAACCACTACAGTTTTTCCAGGATTATGTTGACTATAGGTAAGACGTAACTGGATATATCCTCTGATATTGAAAAGAGTTTATTTTTGATTAATAATGTGGACATTGTTTGATTAATAATGTGGACAACTCATTCCTTTTATTGTGGGTTATCTCATGAAAAAATAACTTTGCTGGTATTCATTTGAGTTTGTTTTGTGTCACCGTTCAGTCATCCTTGCTTTCTTATGACTAATTATACAATACATTCTTAGTATTTCACTTCAGGATTGGTGGTCAAATTTTATGCATCTATAAACTGAAACTTTTAACTTCATGGATTTTTCTTCTTGTTATGTTCTGTGCAAAGACTTCCTATATTAGTCAGCAAAACTGGCTTAGCATAGTGACCTGTGTAAGCATTTCCTGAACATAAATTTATTATGTCTTTTATGATGGTCTCTAATCATAATTTTATAACGACAATTATATCAGGTAGCATTGAAACATCAAGTGATGAATATATTTGTTGTCCAATTTTTGTAGGAGTACCTGGTAAGAATCATCTATGTTTCCTTAGAAATTTAAAGCTGTGAGCTATAAACATCTATCAGCTATCGGTGATTATATTTTGCCTTTTGCATTAATCAAATTGACACACCCTGTAGAGGGCTGTAAGTTTAGCCACTCGAGCTTGTTTCTTTTGGTGAGAAACTGGATTCTACACTCGAGCTTGTTTCTTTTGGTGAGAAACTGGATTCTACACGTGAATATGGAGTAGTTATTCATAACTAGCCTGGTGTTTTACATTTTCATTTGTGAGATAAGGCATATTAACACACAATGTTACATAAAGGTTTGGTATGGAAACATCTAAATAATATGCTATGAAAATGGGCAATTATCAAACTACAGAAGCATAATCATATTCTCCATCAGATAAGGATATTAAACTTGCTAATTGAGAGTATAGCTCTATGTTTAATATGAGGAGAGAATATAAATTTTCACATTTAGCTAGAGCATGACCTAACCATTCATGTACATACAAGAAGAAAGGCTTATAATGAGGTGAGTGTTGAAGGAATATTTTGAGATTATTAAAAGGTTTTTCTGTTTCTGTAACCTATGGGAGTGGTTCTAAGATGTTTGATTTAGTCAACATAAAAGAGAATTTCTTTGTTTTAGAAAAATGTTGGTGCCCATTATCTGGAATATCTGTTTGATGCAAGAATGCCTTTGTCCTTCAGTTATTGATCATGAGTAATTTGGAATAATTTGTAATCTGCTATTGGACAATGACTTTTCTTCACCTGGTGGGTCATAGCCTAGAATAATGAATTGTTTTGCAGTGTTGAATTTTTTTTTTTCTTAGAAGCTTGTTGTCCCTTTTAAACAGCTTGATGAGTTTAGATAGTCAATTTTAGGATTTTCCAAATTAAGAGAATGTAATAGGGTGTTATCTGCTTATTAGATCAGAGTGAGTCTACCAGAGCACTGTATATTGTGAAGATACTGTCTAAGTATTTGGGAGAAGTAAAATATATCTTCAGTAAATCCTTTGGTATACAACTTTCTAGGAGAATTGTTGATTTTCCCAGGAAGAGGCAAATAAACATTGACTATGATTTATCAATTTGGAGACAAAGTTAAAGTATTTGAATATAAACATATCACTTTAAAGAATTTGGCTACAGATGGAACTGAGGAGAATATGAGTAAGGTACTACTAGGAAGCAAGGAGTTACAAAGAGTTTCTGTGAATTTCTCATTGAATTTGAAAATAACCTAAATCCTCGACCACTGCACTTTTTAATACGTACATTGCTGGGGGTGGCTAAATGAATGAGTCCACTGTCCATAGATAAAATTGGTCCAAAAACTTCCTTAACTTCAGCTTAACAGGGAATTGAAACACTTGAGGCAAAAATTTTGAAGACTCATCTGGGCACACAAAAGTGTACTCTAATTATTTTGCTTATATGTGTAGATTCTTTACCTTCATGTTTCTGGAAACAAATTTTTAGGTGTTTCTTGAATTATATATAGTATAGGTATGTAAATGTACATAGCAGTTATCATTTGATGGTGGGTAGAATTTTCTGGGACTGAAGAACACTTTAACTGGAAATACCATTTTCTTTTTTGAGGGAGCATACATCACCTCAAACATTTATTATTTGTTTCTGTTATGAGCAATCCAGTTATCCTCTATTAGTATTTTCAATGAATGAAAAGTGACAGTCTTAACACTGAATTATATCCCTTTCTCGATCTGTCAGAATCGTAATATTTTTCAATTTCTTGTAATGCTTTAAGTTCTGGGGTACATGTGCAGAATGTGCAGGTTTGTTACATAGGTATACATGTGCCATGGTGGTTTGCTGCACCCATCAACCTGTCATCTACATTAGGTATTTCTTCTAATGCTATCTGCCCCCCAACCCCCTAACCCCCCGACAGGCCCCAGTGTGTGATGTTCCCCTCCCTGTGTCCATGTGTTCTTACTGTTCAATTCCCACCTATGAGTGAGAACATGTGGTGTTTGTTTTCCTGTTCTTGTGTTAATTTGCTGAGAATGATGGTTTCCAGCTTCATCCATATTCCTGCAAAGGGCAAGATTCTATATCTATTGAATTTGCAGGAGTCATGAAATAGAGGAGTCATGCTGGCATCATGGGCATGTGCCACAGGTCCCCATGGTTACAGGGATGTCATGCTTGGTTTAATGCCCTGCTGTAATCATCTTAAAATTCCTGATAATAATTGAACGGGGACCCCACATTTTCATTTTGCACTGTGTCCCACAAATTGTGTAACTCATCTTGCAAAAGACTGCTACCAGAGTTCATAGTTACAGGTTAGTCATAGACAAGAATTTAGGACTCTTAGAAGTCCCCAGTTTAAGTGGTTTGAGTACTCTGAGGGATTGGGTTTGCTATATAGTAATGGAGCTGATGGTATAGTGGTACCTATATCAATCAGACAACAAAATTATTTATTTATATTATAATAATTTCCACTGGCGCTTTAAAGTGAGACAAAATTGCTGGTGCTTATGTTTCCATTGGATCAACTGTCTTTGGACAGTTTTTCTTTTTAAAATAAAAGCAAGGCATTGAGTCTTCCCATGATCTTGTGCTTCCCAAACTCCAAGAGTCCTTATTTATAAGCTTTCTGTTCTTAGATAATAGAAAACCCTTTCTGATTGTGTTTGTTTGATTGTTCATGTATTTGTCTCATCTGGAGAGCTGGAGTATATATAGAGAGTGGAATGATTACCACAATCAAAGTAGCTAATACATCTGTCACCTCACATAGTTACCATTGTTTTTCTTTTATGGTGTAAACACTTAAGATCTACTCTTACCAAATTTCAAATATCAAATATAGTATAAGTAATGATAGTCACTATGTTTCACCTTAGATCCCAGAACTTATTAATCTTATAATTGAAAGTTAACCAATATCTACCCAAACCTTGCCCCCTCCAAACCTTATCCTTGGAAACCACCATCCTAGTATGTGCTTTTATGAGCTTGACTTTTTAATATTACATATGCAAGTGAGAACAAGCAGTATTTTTCTCTCTGTGTCTGGCTTATTTCACTTAGCATAACATTCTCCAGTGTTATTAATATTGCCATAAATGACAGAATTTCCTTCCATTTTTATGGCTAAATACTATTCCATTGTATGTATAGATAACATTTTCTTTATAAAATCATTCATTGATGCACACTTAGCTTGTTTTCATATTTTGACTAATGTGAAGAATGTTGCAATAAACATGAGGTTGCAAATATCTTTTGGAAAAACTGATTTCATTTCCTTTGTTTATATATCCATAATTGGAATTGCTGTTTCATAAGATAGTTTTATTTTTTCTGAGGAGCCTCCATATCATTTTGTATGATAGCTATAGCAATTTACATTCCATCAACAGGGTACAAGAGTTCCCTGTTCTCTACATCTTCACCAGTACATATTGTCTCTTTTCTTTTTGATAAAAATCTTCCTAAAAGGTATGAGGTGGCATTTCATTGTGGTCTTGATTTGCATTTTTCTGATGATTAGTGATGTTGAACACTTTCAGATATGTAGTAGCAGCTGTTTGTATGTCTTCTTAGGAAAAATGCCTATTCAGTATCTTTGCCCATTATTTAATAGAGTTAGTTATTTATTTTTGCTATTGACTTTTAGGAGATTATTACCTAATTTGGGTATCAATTCCTTATCAGATGGTTTGAAAATACTCTCTCCTATTTTGTAGATTACCTCTTTGTTTATTTTTAGTTGTACTGTATCTTTGAGCTCTAGAATCTGTTTGGTTCTTTTATATGGTTTCCACTTTTTCATTGAACTTTTTTGTCTTCATGCATTGTTTTCCTGATTTTGTTTAGTTGTATATCTGTGTTCTCTTGTATCTCATTGAACTTAAGATATTCTAAAGTATTTGTTAGGTAATTTATAGATTTCTGTTAGATTGGGGTAGTTTATTGGCATTTTGTTTCCTATGGTGATGTCATGTTTGTCTGATTCTCTATGATTTATGTGGCGTTGAGTTTGTGTCTATGTATTAAGGAGTAAAACACCTCTTCTAGTCTTTACAGATGGATTTCAGCAGGCAAAAACCTTCTCCTATGAATTTTCTGTGCTAATGACAATCCCTTTGGGATCCAAGTTGAGTGGGGTTGGAGGCAGGCCACATGGCTACTACAAGATCTGAAGTCGACGGGCATATGGCCAGGAGTTCAGCTGGGTATAGATCTTGCTTAATCTTTGAATAGACAAGACTGCAGCCAGAAGCTTGGTCTGTAGAGCTGGTACTGAAACAAGCATCCACTTCAAGGTCTACAGTTAGATCTGCATGGTGGACCTGTTGCCAGATTGATGTGGTAGTTGTGGTTCCTGCAACTTCCCTGAGAAGATTTCTCCTGGGTCACTAGGTATGTTTCTGAGTGGTTATGGCCGTTCCTGATCACAGCTGAGGGAGGATGAAGCTGAGTCATTGGACACCTCAGGATCCACTGCCAGAGCCAAGTTTGGTGGGCCCTGTTACTTGAGACATGGACAGGTATGGCTTCATCTGGGTCTCTTGGAGTACCACGCTGGTGGCAGAACAAAGGCCAATAGGAGCTGTAGCTGAATCCACAGAGGAATAGGGCTGTTTCTGGGTCCCTCATCAAGACCATGATCAATGAGCCTGTCATGAGGGTGCAAGCCTGATCTCTCAGTATAGTCCTTGTTGGTCTTAAGATTCATGAGGATTTTGTAACATTCTACCTGGATTTCACTGTTCTACAAAAAAGTATTCTTGTCTGGATAACTACCAAATTATTACTTCTGGAAGGGAATGTGAGTAGAGGAGCTACTGTTTTGCCATTTTGGTGTCATCACTCCCCACCAAATCTACTCTGGAAAAGGGGTTGCTAATGATCTTGTTACATAATGTATTTCCTGCATGTTCTTGGCTTTTCAAGGCTAAATTTTTGAAATATGTGTATTGGGTTATTTAGATTTTCTCCTATTCTTTTCTATTCTGCTTTTAACTTGTAATTAAGAAAACTGGTTGATGAAAATCTAGTAGTCCAAGACTTTCATTATCTAAAAAAAATTGAATTGCATAGCAAATTTTACCTATTTTTTGAGGCTTGGGGAAATTCTTAATTATAGTTCTTGAGAACTCTAGACCAAGGTTTAAGTACAACTTTTATAGACCTGCCTTTTAGTTCAGCAATAGGATTTTAAAAATGTGATTGTTTATTTCCTGAGAAATACCATGAGGAAAATGTTATTTATGAGGTTAGGAGAAAGAGCAGAAGGAATAGAAGTGGTATAATTTATGAATAAATATAAGTCTGAGAAAAAGAGGTACAAGAAGGGGAGGAATTAGAGATTTGGAAAGAGTTTGGTTTTTTTCCTTTGACTTTTCTACCAAGTCTTTGAGGGTTTTATCGTGGAGTCAATATTTTGATTTTAGGACTTCATAGAAGAAAGTCAATCATAGATTATGTGGTATTTGTCTCAGTTCTTTTTAAATTAAGAGTTCCTGATAAATGTATTATTCTTGATATGTCAGAAGTTCCCCATAATGGCCATTGTAATTCTTAGTAAATCTTCCTATTTATCAAGATAAGCATAATTATTTGAGTTAGAGTAAGACAAAATACAGGCCACCTAAGTTCTGCCAGTGGAAAGTCAGCTTTAATGTAGAAGTGAAGTTGAGATTAACAAATTATATTTGTGGATTTCTAATAACAGGTATAACATGTAATATGCATTTAAAATTCCAAAATCTTCCTTCTAGGACACTGATTTTTCTAGAATTGCTTCTTAACTAAATCCTTTTCCAAAGCCAAAAGACCTCAAAAGCCTTGCAAAATCTTCAAAGGTTCATCTCCATTAAGGAAAAGAATTTCACAGCATTGCAATTCTTTGTCTCGGTGGGAAATTTTCCAATAATATCTCATCAGGAGACATTTCATGACTGCTTCATTGTCCCATCTGTTAAAGAGGGATTCTTCTTACTTCTCTATAACAACAACACAAAGTGCAAACTGTGAGGGTCTTTGACTCACTAGTAGTATATTAATTAAGCAAGTAGTTCACTATTTTTCCTGGATCATTTTTTAACTCTTTTATGTGTGATTTATGTCTGCTTAGTACATTTGAGTGTAGCCACTTCAAAGATAGTTCATCCCTCCCTCAGGAAAACAAAAAGGTAAAATGTCTCAGAATATTTTTCTGAGGCAAAATAAGCAAAGTATAATACAATGAAATACACTGATGTCATCAGAATCCATATATAGCCATTAGCAATATTTACCTTTAGCTACCAAGAAAACATAGAATCAGACTATTCACTGGTAATTTATGGAAAAAATAGGAACCCTTAAATTAAGGAGTAAAATTTGATTGTTGCATGAGTAAAAGGACTCAATTTACTAGATTTACTTTCATTTATATATATCTATATATTGACTTCAAGATTAAATGTGAGCTGCAGTTAATATTTAGTTTATATGGTATCTATGCTATAATTTTCAAAATGAGAAAATTACTAATTTTTGAAGACATTAGTACTTATAAAATACTTTAGACATACATGTACTAAATGTCCAGAGATATAAATATGAATTTCAGAGTCTGTTTTTTTCTTAGCACAATATTATTTCATATAACATTTTTTCATTACATTTTTCCTCCTTTCCTATTCACTCTAAACTACCTATCACCTAGCCTCTTCCTCTATCCTCTTTTGAAAATCATTTTGCTGAGATCGCCATTACCGCTTAATTGCCCAGTTTGGAGAAGACAGTGCATTTAATGTCCTCTAAGACTTCTCCATTGCATTGTATGTTTTTGACACTATACTCCTTATTGCAGTTCTTCTTTGCTTTCTGGGACATGATATTTTGCTTACAAGCTTGCCACCACCCTGAGATTCTGTGCTTGGCTTTCTTCTCACTCATATTCTCTGAGTCATTTCATCCATTTCTATGACTTCAAATACTACTTAACAGCAGAATTCTACTAAGTCCATACAGTTGGCCCTTGAACAATATGGGTTTGAACTGCACAGGTCCACTTACATGCAAATTTTTCTCAATGAAAGTTACACTGAGTGTGGCTGCCTCTCTCTAATGCTGCCCCTTCCACCTCCTCCACCTCTTCTGACTCTGCCACCCAAGACAGCGTGATCAAACCCTCCTTTTCCTCCACCTCCTCAGCCTACACAGCATGAAGATGAAGGATGAAGACCTTTTTGGTGATCTACCTCCATTTAATGAACAAAATATATTTTCTCTTCCTTATGATTTTCTTAACAGTTTTCTATAGCTTGCTTTATTATAAGAACATAGTATATATAAAACATAAAAATATGTGCTAATTGACTCACATTTTCCGTAACCCTTTTGGTCAAGAGTAGGATACTAATAGTTAAGTTTTAAAGGAGTCAAAATTGTACACCGATTTATGACTGTGTGGGTGTCAGCACCCCTCATTCCCATGTTGTTCGGGGTCAACTGTATTTTCATTGAAGAAATATTATCTGAATTCTTGACTATTATTATCAACTCTCATCCTGGGCATTATAGGCAGCACATGCTGAACTCATAAGCTCTGCTCCATAAGCATTTGTTAACCTGCTCTGACCTATCTTAGTTAAAAGAACCATTTTTTTTTCTGTTACATTCTAAAATCTGAACCCTTTATATTCCAGATTTATATTTTGCTATCAAATTCTATTTCTCTGGTATCCATCTTGTCTATTTTACCCCATATTTCTCATTCAGTCTGATTATTAGCCACCTAACTAGTGTTTTGTTCTTTAGTTTTATGCAGGCCATTCTTCACAACTGTAGTTGAATAAGCTTTCAAATATTAAGTACTTCAACTGAAATTGAATTTTGGTTACAAAATAAAATAATTGGTTTTTGTAAAATTGCAAGATAGTTACTCAAAATCAATTTAGCAAATATTTCTTATTGCACTTATGATGTCTTTATAATTGTATAATCAATTCTTATACAAAACTTAGTCTTTTTCTGGGCAGTCCTTTCCAATCCATTGTTATTGTTGTTTATCTGTGGACTGTGCTACCCTATATTACATATTTCGTCTTTATGATTTAGTGACATGTTTTAAAAATCCAGAGTCCTCACAGAAATCTTTTATTTATAAATTATTTTTTATATAGTCGCCTTTTAATTTTTTTTCAAATAATTTTGTCAGTGACTCTTCCAAAATTTCATTTGAATTGCATTGAATCAATGGTATAATATTTGGAGAACTGATACTTTTTGTGTATCATTGCTTTTGAATAATGTGATATACCAACCCATTCATTCTCTCAAAGTGTTACGTCCGTTAACTAAAAAAATTGTTGTTTCTTTATAGATTTCACACAGGGAATTTTAAAGAGGAATGAAAGCTTCCTTTTTGCCACTTTCTTTTTCAAGGCAAAATTGTGGCAAGAATATTTTCCTCTAACAATTTTACGTAATTTAAGATTGGAACCAAAAAGTTGGTTATTCATTCTTAACTCTCCTCTTTACAGCACAACTAATTATCTGTGACTTTTTCAAGTCACTCCTCCCTGAACATCTAAAGAAAGTGATTTAAGGTCAGATTTGGGCAGAGATAGCTGAACGTCCATTACAATTTGGTATTAAATAAAAAATGTGAGCTTAATTTGTAGTTACAATTGGTAGAGTGGGGATATTATAAATGGAATTTATTAAAAGATGGAGCTCTAAAACTTATTTTTCTGTATTGTCTGCTGTGTTTATATAGTC
Source organism: Cheracebus regulus (assembly GCA_963574635.1). Classification (NCBI taxonomy): domain Eukaryota; kingdom Metazoa; phylum Chordata; class Mammalia; order Primates; family Pitheciidae; genus Cheracebus; species Cheracebus regulus. The sequence continues at coordinate 37,318 of CAUYQU010047421.1, read as the reverse complement.
CAAGAGATGGTCCATCTTTCTGATGGATGGATTCAAGCTAATAAAATTCACAAAAGACTAGTCTTTAAAGCAGAATGATAAATTATTATTTTAAAATAGCATGTATCAACTTCTAGTGGTCATAGTTGCCAAATAAAAATAGTAATATTAGTAATAATGACTCTTATTTATTGAGAAAGTACTCTGTTCCATGTACAGAGGGAATATCATAAGCCTTACATTTCAGAGATAAGGCTCCATTAAACTTTTTAAGTTTAACTTTGGCTCTTTCAATTTATCAGTCTATTTCTTGGGGCATATAACTTAACCTCTAAGCGCCTTAGTTTTATCATTTTTGAAGCTTTTTAAAATGCTTCATAGAGCTGTTGTGATGATAAAATGATATATGTAACGAACTTAGCTTAGTGCCTGACACATACTAAATGATCAATGAATATCAGGTGTTACTTAGATAACAAGGGTAATATTCTGAAAGTATTAAATCTATTAATTTAATTCATTTTTATGTTCATTTATATTTATTTTCCTGCATTCTTGCTGCCATTAAGACTAAAATATGACTAAAGACTAAAATATCCAAAATAATTTTCACCAAAGAATTTTTTTTTTTTTTTTTTTTTACCACCTTTGGCTCTCAAAACCTTTCCTTGAAATAATAAACCTAGGCTTTGTAGAGGGAGAAGATATATTTATAAATTTTCTTACCAACTAAGAGACAGTTCTGGTGTGCTCAGGTCACCAAACTTTTATAATACTAAATGTCAAAAGCAATGGGACCTCAGAATATGACACCGGAGAAAGATGTAGGTATACTCAGTGTTGAGAGAATAACGAAAAGGTTGAGTAAGAGGTCCTGTTTGACAGCCAGGGATGGTAGAAATCCCAAATGAGTTGAGGGTGAAGCCCAAAGCAGATGACCTTAGACCTGGCTGTCTGCCTGGAAATGTGGGGAGAGGCCACTAAACAGGTGTCTCTGAGCTAGATACTACTACTACTAATAATAGTTCAGTGAATTTAGAGGATCGTAAATGGAGTACCCGGTTCTTTTTGGGGTCTTAGGTATTGAGAACCTGGGAATTCTAGCCTGTCCTCTGAATTAAAGTAAGGAGTTGAAAGTTAGTGGAGCTGTCCTATGGCCATCAAGGTAAAAGGCTGGGGAGACTCTCCAGGAGATCCCATGAGGTGGATTAGTCTTTATTTAAGTTAGGACTGCTAGTAAATGCAGAGCTTATGACAGCTGGAGTGGGACCTAGTTATTAAAGTGGGGATCTGCCTAGGGACCAGACTGGAAGCTGAACATGCTGTTAACCTCAATTGGCATGGACATTTGTCACCATAGTGTCTCCTGACCATGAATCACTGGAACAGCCCCTGTTGATTTAGAGGGTGGTACAAACACCTGATTTATATCAGTTGCTCCTTTAGCCATCATCAGAGAAATCACTGTGCCATATGGGAGTAAAAATACAAATAACTAAAAAAGACTAATTTTTACTAAAAGGATTCCAGTTCATTCAGAAGAAACTGAATAATTATTAACTGATGAGTTAAATTTTTACTAATCATATCTCATTCCAGCATCCATAAAAATGGAGACTTCAAGGGAATATGAAAATAGTTTTAGAAAGTAAAGAATTACACTCTTTTCCCACCCTTAAAGCATGAAGTGTGTGTGTCAACACCCAACACATTAGCATGATTTTATTAAGATGTCTAATGAAGGAACTATTTCCCCCTCTATTTTGACAATAAAAAAAAACCCCAAACTGAAAAGCAAAGTTAATTGAAACTCAAAAAATTTGTATATGGTAGAACCAAGAACAAAACCAAAAGAGTTTATTGCTGCAATCTATGTGCCTAAGTACAATTGTGCCATACAGGGCTACCATCAGATACCATATCCAGATTGTCTGTGTACGTTTCTAGTATGGAGTTCTTTGGTTACTCTCTCACAGTGTCATTACCATACTATGTTTCTTACTCTGAGCCAACTCACCCTATTCCTCCCCCTCAAAGTTTTTCTTTTCTCTGGCACTCTCATGTTACGGCTAACAATTATTGGCCATCCTCTACTTTTTCACTGAACATTCACTCTATCTTGAAGTTTTAAATAAAATCTGACTATTTCCTGAGTGTACCCTTGATGCTGTTCTTCCTTCAACATCATAGTGTCTGAGGGCTGCTGAGTAGTCAGGGTCAGATCCACCTTCATACTATTAAACATTTCAGGTCACTTTTCCTTTATCTTCACGTTAAAACTCTTGTTCCCTTAAAGTTGATGATTTTCAGTGATTCTCAAACTTCAGCATTCATCAGAATCAATTTGTTAAGAGACAGTAGATGTGAGCTGAGACCTAAGAGGATGAATTTTCTAAGCAGTTGCCGTGTGTTGCTGCTGCTGCCGCACAGTTTCATGCATATCATTTTAGATCTAAACAGTAATAACACCCACAGAGATTTTAGAGGTACTGTTTAATCTGGAATAGAATGATCCCAGCAATTCTTTCTTTGTTACTGAAACCTGAAACGATCCTTAGAGTTTTTGCAGAAATTTCTACTTAATTTCACTAAATATTAATTTGATAAATTGTAATGCTACCCATATACATAACTTTATAATTTTTTCATATATTAGAAACATGAGTAGCAATTACAGAATGCTTTATGTGAGCAAATCAGGCAATTCATGATTAGAATAGTAATATATTGATGTAAAATCATCCTCTTTCAGAAGCATTACTGCAGCATATTCTCCTAGGTATCATTTCGAATTTCAGTCTTTATAAAACCTTCTAAAAGACCCCAGTGTTGCTTTTTTTTCTCCCTGGTGTCTTATATTATTTATGGTAATATTTTATGAAGAATAGTATTTTCTCTTTTCCATTAATATTTATATGTCCATTATCAACCTTTTGTAACTCTCAATATATTTAATCTCAATTACACAATAAATGAAACCAGCAAACAACCTCTATTTTCAGATTGCTTTGCAATTTTCTTTTCAATTTATTGTTTAGGTACACAAATAAATTAATGCTAACAACGTGGGTCGAGGATGGCATATATTAATGTGACAATTCTAATTAAAACTGTGAGTTGACTCAGTTATTTTAAATGTCAAATGACAGGCAAAACAGTTTTCTAGATAAATACAACACACATTTAAAAGATATTTTAAAGTACAAGTGTCAGCAGTGATAAAAACAATGTTCCTAATCAAAAGACAGAACAAGTTTGTCTATACATTATTTAGGAAACACTGACAAAACAAGATTAAAACCAATGGGGAAATAAAGAATACTACTATCCTCCATTATGTGAGTCCTTTGAAAATGAGTAATCCCCATTCCTTTGGGTAAAACTGCACTCTTTTAATTCACATATATTATGGGTTTAGATAATTTATTTTTAACTCCTATGGTTGATAAGACTATCAACCATATTTAGGAAACACTGACAGAACAAGATTAAAACCAATGGGGTAATAAAGAATACTTCTTACCCTCCATCATGTGAGTCCTTTGAAAATGAGGAATTTCCATTCCTTTGTGTAAAATTACATTCTTTTACTTCCCATATATTATGGGTCTAGATAACTTAATGTTAACTCCTATGGTTGTTATGACTATATATATAACATTGAAATAACCGTAACCAAGATGAAAACTCCCAGATTTTCTTACCCAGGGATGTTCTGTTGCACTGAGTAGAAACAAGTTTGAATGAACTTATTTAAAGTAAGTTGCATTTTACTGATATTGGTAAATTCATGGAAACATAGGAGGGTGTCATGGGAACTTGAAACTCTTCATAAAGCGACTCAGCCTTTCTGGGCACAGATTCTCGTATTTCCTCTTTCTGCATGTTGGCTTGATTCCACTGTTTCTCTCCATGACCGAGCTCTCTGTGCTGACATATCACTGCATTCTTGGCTTATCAGGGCTGTCCCATTACAGCTTCAGTTTCCAGTCTGTCAAAGCTTTCACCTCAGCTCCACACATTTAAGTAACTCATTCCGTTTCTCAAACGGAAATTGCCAGAAGAGAAACTGAGCAGCTGATTTTGAATCAGATACCTAACTCTAGTTAAAGTTTGGTCAATAGGCGAGTACAATATTCTAAATCTTTACTTTTCTTTCTACCTAAAAAAAAAAATAAAAGAGAGAGAGAGAAAATATCCTTAAAATGTGCAGAATCCATCTAAATCATGTTCCCCCACTGTTCTTAGTGATTAGATATTTGAACATTGTTATTATGATGTATTTAGCATCAGAATTCTCAAAAGGGGTTTCAAAAGTGCCATGCAGCCCAGCTTAGAATGCTTGTGGACTTTCACTTTCTCAATGCTTCCAGCTTTTCCTACATTCTCATTCTAAGTTAACTATTTCTTACGTGTCATAGAGAAATGCACAAGAAGGAATTCTTCCATCTTCAGAACACTGTACACACACCTGCATCTGCATCTATTCTTTCCTTCTTCCCTCTTGTTATGAAGGAGTAATAAAAATTTCTCCTCCCAAAGCTCTAATCACTTTCATTTGCCCTCTTCAAATTTCTCAAGAAACTTATTTCTCAGCCACCTCTCTGATGAATACTCCTTACCAGAAATCACACATATTATAATTTCTATTTATTTAATTTTAACTTTTATTTGAAGTTCAGGAGTACATGTGCAGGTTTGTAACATAGGTAAACATGTGTCATGGGGTTTTGTTGTGCAGATTATTTAATCAATTATATAATAAGCCTAGTATCCATTAGTTATTTTTCCTGATCTCCCTCTTGTCAACCTGCATGTTCCAATAGACCCCAGTGTGTGTTGTCCCCCTCTGTCCATGTGTTCTCATCATTTAGTGCCTACTTATAAGGGAGAACATGGAGTATTTCATTTTCTGTTCCTGAGTTAGTTGGCTAAGGATAATGGCCTCAGTGGCCTCCAGCTCCATTCATGTCCCTGCAAAGGACATGATCTCATTCTTTTTTTTCATGGCTGCATCGTCTTCTATGGTGTATATGTACAATATTTTCTTTATCCAGTCTATCAGTGATGGTAATTTAGGTTGATTGCATGTCCTTGCTATTGTGAATATTGTTGCAATGAACATAATGTGTGCATGCATGTGTCTTCATAATAGAACAATTTATATTAATTTGGGTATATAACGAGTAATGGGATTGTTGAGTTGAATAGTATTTCTGTCTTAGGTCTTTGAGGAATCACCACGCTGTCTTCCACAATGGTTAAACTAATTTATACTTCTACCAACAGTGTGTAAGAGTTCCTTTTTCTCCACAACCTCACCAGCATCTGTTATTTTTTGACTTTTTAGTAATAGCCATTCTTACTAGTATGAGATAATGTCTCATTGTGGTTTTAATTTGCATTCCTTTAATTATCAATGATACTTTTTTTTTTCTATATGCTCGTTGACCACATGCATGGCTTCTTTAGAAAAGTGTTCATGTTCTTTGTACACTTTTTAATGGGGTTGTTTTTTTTCTTGTAAATTTGTTTAAGTTTCTTATAGATGCTGAATATTAGGCCTTTGTCAGATGCATAGTTTGCAGAAATTTTCTCTCATTCTGTAGGTTGTCTGTTTACTCTGTTGAAAGTTTCTTTTGCTGTGCAGAAGCTCTCTGGTTTAATTAGATCCCATTTGTCAATTTTTTGCTTTTACTGCACTTGCTTTTGGCATCTTCATCATGAAACCTTTGTCTGTGCCTATGTCCTGAATGCTATTGCCTAGGTTGTGTTCCAGGGTTTTTATAGTTTTGAGTTTTACATTGAAGTCTCTCATCCATCTTGAGTTAGTTTCTGTATAAGATGTAAGGAAAGGGTTCAGTTTTAATCTTCTGCATATGGCAAATAATCCCCAAACCACAAAAACCTTCCAAATGTTGTCTTGTTGACATATTCACCCTTTACAGTCAAAGTTCTTGAAATAGTTTCCTATAGATGTAGGAGTTTCATTCTTTCTTTCCTATTCACTTTTTAGCCCACTGTAATCTTATTTGTTCCCCTGCCATTTCACAAAAACAGTCCTTGCTAAATAACTGATAATATCCATGTTGCTTAATATAGTACAGACTATTCACTATTAACTTTACTTGACATTTAACAAGTATTTGACATTATTGGTATTTCCATTATTTTTTTAACATAATCTTATCTTGGTTTCTATGATGATGCATTCTTTTCACTTTTCTTCTACTTTTCTGGCCTTTTCTGGTTAGCCTTTATTTATGTCTCATTTTCTTTTTTCATATATTACACTTCTTACAATATGGTCTTGGATTTTCATCTTTTATTTGTCTCCACTATTTAAAAGTGATCCTAACCATTTGCAGATCTTAAAATAATATTTAACTGCTAAAAAATCCCAAGGTATATTTGTACTCCAGAATTCTCTTTTGTGTCTCTCTCACGCACACATATATATGACTCACGTACATAGATGCGCGCACACACACACACACACACACACACACACACACACATAAATGTGTATGTGAAATCTCCCCTCCTAAGTTTAACAGGAACTTCTGAAACCTGACATTTCTGAAAGAAAAAACATTTACCTCATATCTTCTAGTTGCCAAATAGTTCTCACCACAGTAAAGATACTTTTTCATATAATTCTTCATGCAGAAAACACAGGAGTCACTACTGGCATTTTATTACTCCTTACTTCTCACATTTCATCTAGATTTCCTCTTCTCTCCACTATCATTAGTAGAATACTACTCTGTGCTACTATCACTTCTTGTTCGCATTTCTGTAATAGCCTCTTATTTCTTCTAAATGCATTTTTCATAGTAGAGTATCCAGGGCCATCTTTATATTTAGCTTTTAAACAATTTTTTAATGCAAGATATGCATATATATCGTTAAAAGGGTCATTCCACAAGGTTTGTAAAAACAAAGCAACACAAACAAAAAGTCGACACAAAACATAACACAAAAAATCAACACAAAACTTAAGTAATTTCCATGTTTAGTTTCAATATCTATTCTAAAGAGGCAGCCACTTTCAAACTTGTTAGCTGTCTTGCACTATTTAGCTCTATCTTTCTAGATAACATTCCTACAATAATGATGCTGGTACTATTTATTTCTTTTTCAGTTTTATCTTTGCTTTTTATTTTTTTTTCATAAATTATCTTTTAGTCTCAAACTATAGAACATAAAGTTTTAGCTCACCTTCACCTTCTAATCCAAGTATGAAACACACACAGAAACATGTATTCACATTTCTCATATTTCCATTTTCACAACATGGTTCTAATATAATTTTGGAGTGAGGAATTTTTAGTTTTAAATCATTTTGACATATAGAAACTATTTCCTTTGAGCCATATTAATATTAATTTTGCTTACCTGAACAACATTTTGATTTTTGTGGAACTGCTAATTTTATTTCGTTTATTTTCTATACAATTATTGATTATTCCTCAAATCTCTCTTAGCTTTTAAACATATATAACAGCTTGTCAATTTTATCTTCCTAGTGACAACTTCCCTGAAATTTTCTGATTTTCTCCTATATGTACTGATGTCTAGCTATGTCTGCTGCACAACTGCTGTACTGGGGATCTCCTTTAGTTATGTTGGAAATTCTCTACTTATTAATGAGTTGGAGACTGGTTTCTTAGATCTGTGACTGTAGGTCGTTTTGTAATTGTTTCTGCTAATACAACATTCTCAACCTCTTGTGGCTCTCTTATGTAGGTCAAGGGGGATACATGTCATTATACACGAGGGTCCTCCCCTTATCTTTTTATGGATAACTTCTTCTGTATTCGTGCCTTCTGTTAAGATGGTCATGTAGATCCATGAGTCATATGCCTAATCTGTATAACAAAATATTGTCCAGCCACACCCTTGACTTTATTTTCAAAGCATTTTTTCTAGTATTACATCTCATATTAGCATATTTTGCAAACTGAATAGGCTGAAATTTTTTTCAAGCCATTGTGTTAGCTTTTTGTTTTTTATGAAGTTTTTCCCTCAATTTATCTTCTTCCTTTCATATTTTACTATAAGCATCCAAAAGAAACTAGCTCTATTTTCAACACTTTGCTTGAAAATCAAATATTCAACTTATAACTTAACAGATTTTGCTTTCCACACCAGTGTTGAACACACTTCATTGTTTTCAACCACACATAATAGGGATCACGTTTACTCCAGTTTCCAATAACGTGGTCCTCATCTCTTCCTGAGCCCCATCAGTAGCTGTTTTACCACCTGTACTTCTATCAAAAATTTCTTCAGGGCATACTAGTCTTTTTCTCTGTATTCTTTGTATTATTTTCAATATTCTTACATCCTCTACCCATTTTTCAATTCCATAGCCATTTCTACATTTTGAGTTGTTTGTTACCATAGCACCCCCTTTCCCAGGATTTAAAATCTGTTATATTCCCAAGGCTACTGTAATAAACTACTATAAACTGGAAGGCCTAAAACAGGAAAAAATTATTTTTTCACAGGTCTTAAGGGTAAAAGTTTAGAATCCAGGTGTCAGCATGACCGTGCTCTCTCTGGAGGCTCTAGGAAAGAGTCCAGTGTTTGTCACTTCTGGTTTCTGGTGGCTGTCAGCATTCCTTGACTTGTGGTTGCATCTCTCCAATACCTCCTCTGTGGTTAAGGTGCTATTTTTTCTGTCTTCATTAAATCTCCCTTTGCTTCCCCTGATAAGGATGGTTACCGGATTCAGTGCCCACCCAGATAATCAAGAACAAGCACCTCATCTTGACATCCTTAACTGAATTACATTTGCAAAGATCTATTTTTTCCAAATAAACAACATTCACAGATTCCAGGGATTAGGATGTGGATATATCTTTTTATGAGCCACCATTCAGTTCACTATAGTGAATTAATACTTTATATCCTCTGTCCCCAGATTATATTCCTCCCACATGCAAACTATTCTATCCCAATAACTGCAGCTCTACTCTAAGTCTAAAATCTTATTTAAATACCATGAACTCAAATGTCCCCAGTCTCATTATCTAAATTATCTAAATCAGTTATGAGTGAGACTCTGAGCATCATATACCCCGAGGAAAACTTCCCCTCCATCTGTGGACCTGTGAAATTTAAAATAAGTTATCTGCTTCCAAAATATAATGGTGGGAGAGGGACAGGATACATATTCCCATACCAGAAAGGAAATTGGAAGGAATAGAGGGGATGAATTACACTAGGTTTCAAGGTCTGAGAATCATGCTCTGTGGCTCAATGGACCCTCTGGGCTGTGGCTTCCCTTTCTGTGCGCATGACTCTGCCAACCTTTGTCTTTATTTCCATGGTTTCAACCTCCAGCCTGAGTCTTTGTCTTCAGAGTCACTCTCCCTCTTTCTGGAGAGTTGGCACATTTGGAGCTGAGTAACTTTCTCAGCAATTTCCTTACTGTAGAACTCTGGAAGTCTGACAAACTTCTTCCAATTTCTATCTCTGTCTTTTTCAGTCAAATCTGATAGACTCCAAGAATCCTGGCTTCCAAAACAGTGAGAGAATGCATTTCTGCTATTTTAAGCTATCCAGGTTGTGGTAATTTGTGACAGAAGGCACAGGAAATGAAAATAGTATTACACATTACCTGGCAATGTATATCCTTCAATGTCTATCTGAGAAATACTGTACAGAAGGTATTTTTTGAGGCATCACATGTCTAAAAATATCTTTCCATATACCCTTGCTCATAGTTTGGGTATAGAGTCTAGTTTCAGAAACGATTTTCTCTCGGAAATTTCAAAGCATCATTTTTCTGGTGGTGATAGAATTCTAAGATGTCCCCCTAAGATCTTTGGCCCCTGGTGTACACACATTATCTCCTAGGTACTTAATCAATATCAATCAAAGTACTGCTATGAAGGAATTTTGCAGATATAATTAATGTCCCAAATCAGTTTACCTTAGGACTGGCAAGTTATTTGGTAGTGCTGATCTAATCAGATAAGCCCTTTAAATGCAGAGTTTCTCTTTGGCTGGTCACCTAAGAGGAAGCCACATATGTGTAGAATGAGGTTTCTGTACACCACTTCTGCTCTGAAGATAGAGAAGGTCATGTGGCAAAAAAAAATGGAGGTAGCCTCTAGGAGTTAAGAGTCGCCTCTGCATGATAGCTAACAAGAATGGGAACCTCAGTCCTACAGTCACAAAAAAACCCCAAATTTTACCTGCAACAATGAGCTTAAAGCAGACTCTACCCATTGTCTCCATATGAGAATTCAGCCTAGCTGACCCCTTAATTTCAGCCTTAGCAGAGAACCCAAATAGGCTTTGATGAACTTCTGACCTACAGAGTTATGAGCTAATGAATAGGTGTTGTTTTAGGCTGCTAAATTTTGTATTGTCCTGCAGTAGGATACTAACACAGCAGTTGCCTATATTGGCATGTTTTTGAAAAATCTTAACACATTATAATCCAAAGTATGATATTTAATTTCATCCTCAATAAGATTTTTAGAATGTTCTTTTTGACACACTCTTCTGAAATCTCTAAATTACATACATTTAACAAGAAACTACTTCCATTCTTTTTTCTGGGTACATGATGAGCTCTTTTAATAAAGACAAATTTTGCCCCTGGAAAATTTGTTGAAATCATTATTTTTTCTGTTTTCCTGTAATGTCTTTCTAAAACTCCCATTATTCATATGTTGAACATCCTTGATTAATATACCAATTTAAAAACATTTTCTAATTTTTCATTTCCATGCATTAGTGATCTTTTCTTTTCGACTTAATCAATTTAAATTTTTAACACTTCTATTGAGTTTCTCATTTCTGCTATCATAATATTCATTGCCGTAAACTCTTTTTTTTCTCTGATTTTCAAAGTGTAATTTAGTTGTTTTGTGGATACTCTCCTTTTACTCTCAGACAATATTGACAAGATTTATTTTGTGTGTGGTTTCCAACTTTCTCATGAGCTTCCATTTCCTCCAACTTTGTTTTTATCCTGTTAGTGGTGTTTTGTCTGTGTCTCCCAGGTTAGGGGCTTTCTTAAGATGTCTAGTGCTCTTTTGCTTTCTGGTTATACAAGAAAGTACAATACTAAGTACTGACAGGAGGGTGTTGCATGTTGGAGAGTTGTTACCTGACTGTTGTATGATTGGGTGATTCAGAAGGGCTGTTTCATTGAAAAATCTCCAGTACTATGACCTATACTTCTTTTCTCTGACTCTGGAAAGGTGACCGTGTCAGTAACTAGGATTAAAAGACTGTAAGCCTTAGCATTGTAATTGTGTAAACAGATCAGCTGGTCAGTGCTCAAGGAACAGGATGAGGGCAAAAAAGTTAAGTCTTGATATTCAATATATAGCATTTAATTTAGTCTGTTTTCAGTATGGTACCTCTGCCTGTTCACTCTCAGTTCAGAGGCTCTGCTTTAATTTCTCCAGAGAGTCAGCATCCTGTTTCTGCCGAGGGTAGAAACATATCTTAGTGTGATTATTTCTTGAATGTCTGATTCTGTTGGTGGTCTTTAACTTCTTGAAGAGAGGAAATAGGTATTTTTTTATTCACCAGTGTATCAGTTAGAGCCTGTTGCAATTATAGACATGTAATTAGCATTGATTAAGTTTTGTTAAGTATACGTATAAATGAGTTGATGAATATTAAGGGATGCCTGCTTCAGGCTGTTCAAGCTGTGGATTTTCTCAAGAATAGTGGACAATATGATAGGACAAAGCTGAGAAATTCTTAATTGAAAAAGAGAGATGCAAAAGAGAACCGATAATAGTGTCTGAAAAATGTAACAGAATTGAAGGCTCTGTCATATCCCTTTCTTTGTATACTCCAGTTTTCTCTGGGGAATTTATGCTATCCTTTATTGGCTATGTAATTCTGAGCAAGATGAATACATTCTTCAATTCTTCATTTTTTTCCTTTGTAAAATCACACAATAATGTCTTATACACTAGCTTTTTCGAGGGTTGCTCATTAGATACATGTAAAGCCATTAGTATTCTGTTTGCCTTGAATATTGAATGCAATTACTAAAAACATTTTCTTTTCTTCCTTATTTCCTCTATGTACTGCATTGATTAGATATGAAGAAGATACCCTTTCTAGGCAATGAGAGACTTAAAACAAAATAAGTTACCTTGGGACACTGTGAAATTTGCTTTTATAGCTGCCTTAAATATTAGGATAGATTTATCTGTCAGACCTTGATTGACTAAGCCAGGCTGTGGATTAAATGAACTCTCAAGGTCTCTTTCAGGCTTGCTGATTCTAAAGTAGAATATTATAACTAGCACTAGGGATGTCATTCATAATGTGGAACAATAGTACTTACCAACAGCGGTAGCAGTATAAGTGTTCTAAAAACACAACTAATCTTACAAGGCTTAAGGTATATTAGAAAGAAATATCAGAATAGCTAAGAGTCAAAGTTTTATATATAATATCATTGAAGTCAGGAGATTCTATCTTATGCATTCTAGATTCATCAATGTAGAGAACATGCTCTGACATGGAATATTGGCTAAAAAGAGAACTGCAGGATGGGCTTGGTGGCTCATGCTTGTAATTCCAGCACTTTGGGAGACCAAGGCAGGAGGATCAGCTGAGGTCAGGAGTTCTAGACCAGCCTGACCAACATGGAGAAACCCCTTTGCTACTAAAAGTACAAAGTTAGCTGGGCATAGTGGCACATGCCTGTAATCTCAGCTACTCAGGAGGCTGAGACAGGAGAATTACTGGAGGCAGAGGTTGTGGTGAGCCAAGATCACTCCAGCCTGGGCAACAAGAGCAAAATTCCATCTCAAAAAAATAATAAAAGAAATGCAGGACTGTCTCACTATGACAGACAAGAATCATCTAAACACTCAGCATTTCAACATGGATTTTGATCAGTAAACTTTCTTAGGTCAGTCTTATCCAGCCAACATATACAATTTGAGGACCTATTACATGCAGAGGACTATTAACTTTAATTTAATTTTAATTTTGTATAATATTGGAGAGAAGTATTACTCCAGGCTCATTTTTTTTCTTTGAAGCTTGACTTAATAAGTAGTGACTTCTTATGAAATGTTCAAATTGCCAACACTGAGAAGAAACAGAGGCAACATTGAACTGAAAAGCATAAGCTAGTAACTCCTAGGTGGTATTATATAGGAGGTGGTATTATAGCTGCCTGTGAAAAGGTGCTCAAAATTTGATAGCTTAAGATAAGGTGTGGCCCATATCATAAGTAGAGGTACAAAGCATATTCAGGCAATACAAAATAAACCAGCTTTATTTTAACTGAGTTCATATTGGGTAGTTGTTGGAGTTAAAATAGAAAGTAACGTCTAGGCAGCATCCCTAAGTCACTATTCTCTGGTTAATTTGGCAAACTACCATTGCTTCTACCAATATCAGTTTGTTTTCTCCTGGGGAAATCCTACTTTGACTGCCTGTATGCCATTAAGTTCCCTTACACCTAACGTCTACAGGCTTCTTTTAAAATGCTCACAACTTGTCTAGGGGTTAAAGCCGAAGAGGAGATTTGGGCCTGGTAGCTATGACACTTTGGTGTTGTGTATTAGTTTTGGATTATAATTCATGATCTACAGAAAAGTCTGTTTTGTTTGTTTCATGTGGGGTTTCACTCTTGTTGCCCAGGCTGGAGTGCAATGGTGTAATCTCTGCTTACCACAACCTCTGCCTCCTGGGTTCAAGCAATTCTCCTGCCACAGCCTCCTCATGCCCAGCTAATTTTGTATTTTTAGTAAAGACTGGGTTTCACCGTGTTGGTCAGGCTAGTCTCGAACTCCTGACCTCAGGCTATCTGCCCACCTCAGCCTCCCAAAGTGCTGGGATTACAGGCATGAGCCACTGCGCCAGCCAGAAAAAGTTGTTTTAATCATATGATTGAAGATGGTCTTTGCCACACCTAATCAATTGATAAGACTCCTTAGATACAGTCATAGGATCTGGTCAGTTTCTGAATCATTCTATTGAAAACAGCAGTAAGAATGACATAGATTTTCTGTTTTAGAGTTGCTCAGTAATTGAGCTCAAATGCTCAGAGTCAAAATAAGCATCGGTGTTTCAGTTTGTGTGAGGCACTCAGTTAAATTGTCCTTAGAGTATAGCTGTGGTTGAGTGATACCATGAAAGCCATTATCTTGACTGGACATTTTTGGCATTTAGCAATTAGAAAGGCTTATGAATTCTGGGCAGAAAGAAAACCAACCTTCTTTTAAATTAACTCCTCTAGTCTGTAAGCAAATAAAGTGAGTCAGGGACATGCTGGAAGTCTCTCTATTTGATGGGGAGGAGGTTGGAGCTATAACTTTCCTGGAAGTCCGTTATGCAGAGCCATGACTCACTGGGTCAGCTTTGCCAGTGGTTTGAATTGAGAGAGAAGTTGTGACGACTTATGAGAAACAATGATGACTTTCAGAGAAGATCATCCTCAGACTTATATATTGGACTTTTCTTTTTCAAGTTACTCAATTATGTTTATAAATATGAGTTGAGTTTGTTTTACTTTTTTTTAAAATGTACTTTAGGTTCTGGGGTACATATGCAGATCATGCAGGATTGTTGCATAGGTACATACATGGCAATGTGGTTTGCTGCCTCCATCCCCCCTTCAGTTATATCTGGCATTTCTCCCCATGTTATCCCTCCCCAATTTCCCCACCCCTCCACCATGCCTCCCCTACCCACCCCCACCGCAACAGACTCCAGTGTGTGATGCTCCCTTCCCTGTGTCCATGTGTTATCAATTGTTCAACACCTGCCTATGAGTCAGAATATTCTGTGTTTGATTTTCTGTTCTTGTGTAGGACATGAACTCATGATTTTTCATGGTTGTATAGTATTCCACGGTGTATATGTGCCACATTTTTCTTGTCCAGTCTATCATTGATGGGCATTTAGGTTGGTTTCAGATCTTTGCTGTTGTAAACAGTGTTGCAATGAACATACATGTGCATGTGTCTTTATAATAGAATGATTTATAATCCTTTGAATGTATACCCAGTAATGGGATCACTGGGTCAAATGGAATTTCTATTTCTAGGTCCTTGAGGAATCACCATAATCTTCCACAATGGTTGAACTAGTTTACACTCCCACCAACAGTGTAAAAGTGTTCCTATTTCTCCACGTCCTCTCCAGCATCTGTTGTCTCCAGATTTTTTAATGATCGTCATTCTAACTGGCATGAGGTGGTATCCCAATGTGGTTTTGATTTGCATTTCTCTAATAACCAGTGATGATGAGCATTTTTTCATATGTTTCTTGGCCTCATAGATGTCTTCTTTTGAAAAGTGTTCATATCCTTCACTCACTTTGGGTTTGTTTTTTTTCTTGTAAATCTGTTTTAGTTCTTTGTAGATTCTGGATATTTGCCCTTTGTCAGATGGGTAGATTGCAAAACTTTGTTCCCATTCTGTTGGTTGCAGTTCACTCTAATGATTGTTTCTTTTGCTGTACAGAAGCTCTGGAGTTTAATTAGGTTCCATTAGTCTATTTTGGCTTTTGTTGCCAATGCTTTTTGTGTTTTAGTCATGAAGCCCTTGCCAATGCCTATGTTCTGAATGATGTTGCCTAGGTTTTCTTGTAGGGTTTTTATGGTGTTGAGTTTTATGTTTAAGTCTTCAATTCATCTAGAGTTAATTTAGTGTAAGGTGTCAGGAAGGGGTACAGTTTCTGCTTTCTGCATATGGCTAGCCAGTTTTCACAACACTATTAAACAGAGAATCCTTTCCCTATTGCTTGTTTTTGTCAGATTTGTCAAAGATCACATGGTTGTAGATGTGTGGTGTTGCCTCCAAGGCCTCTGTTCTGTTCCATTGGTCTATATCTCTGTTTTGGTACCAGTACTATGCTGTTTTTATTACTGTAGCCTTGTAGTATAGTTTAAAGTCAGGTAGTGTGATGCCTCCAGCTTTGTTCTTTTTGCTTAGGATTGTCTTGGCTATGCAGGCTCTCTTTTGCTTCCATATGAAGTTTCTGTGAAGAAGGTGGTTGGTGGCTTGGTGGGGATAGCAGTGAATCTATAAATTACTTTTGCATTATGGCCATTTTCATGATATAGATTGTTCCTAACACATTGGTAAGAATATATTGAGGAATTTTGTTTCTTGGGTAGAAGTTAAACTGAAATTGTATGTTTCAGATTCGTTATTTGTATACAGAATCTTACCTTTAGAGAATTTTAATGTATGTAAAATCTAAGTAGAAGGTAAGCGCTGTATATATTGAAAGTAGGCCTATTCTGTACTCTGTTAAGCTGTGGGAAATGTCCTGATTTTCAAGGTTATGACGTTTGCCATGTTTATCTTCATTTCAGTGTGTCATGTTTCTCTTCTGGTAATAGAAGCACAGGAACAAAATCCATAGTTTTCAATATGGAGTGACTTTGATTTTAAATGAATATTTCCTTCTAATTATATAAATTTGTTTCTGTTGGCAAATTTTTGTTTGTAAAATAGGAAAATATCTCCTACATCTTACCTGTTTATCTAAAGGGGCTAAGATATTCTCAACTATGTTGTCAGAAACTCAATTTGAGGTTGTTGCCTCTTTGTTCTAGGGGAATGGAAAAGGAAATACTGATACTGATAACCACTTTATAAGGAAAGGTATTTTGAAAGTTTGATACTTTCTGGATAAATTTCTATCCCAGGGTGGAAAGAAATAGAAATAGGTTATGAAGTAGCTTACCTATTTGAGAAACTTTGTTTTTACCTTTGAAATTTTTTTTTTTTACCTGCAGACTTTTTTCTCTAAGATGTTAAATGAATGAAGGAACTGTTAAAGTTACTGGGAAATAGATTTCCTAAAAATTGTGAAATAATTATTTGAGTCAACGTTTCTTTCATGAAGTATAAGAAAAGATTAATGAAGATGATTAATAATTGAACTTTAGCATTTAATGCTTTTAGTATGAGAATTTTTTCTACAGTTGATGTATAAAAGCCCTGGTTAGAGTCCTGGTTTATGGAAGTGAAGGCAATGTCTATTCCATTTCATGTTCTAGAAAACTGTTTAAACTTCTAACATGGCCTTTCAGTTGTGTAACTCCAGCCAATCATGTACTTTTCAAGAATATTTTCATAAGATAGAAACGTTCTCTGTTGCAGTTGTTGAGATCAGGTTAAAGCAACAACAACAACAAACACCTATTTTATAGCAAAAGAAAGAAAATGAATTAAAAAAGATTTTTTTTTGTATACATTCCAAAACCCACAAACAAGATATGCTCTTTTTCTCTCTGACATTTTCCCTGAAACTTCGCTAAACAATAGGGAGGAGTGATCTTTTTTTCTAAAAGGGAACTAGATACACCCTTAACTTAATCTTATTTATATACAGCCTGTATTTATTTAAAGGGCATCAAAGTCAACTTATATTTTCTAAAACATTGAACTTTGCTAACTAAGACTGAAAAAAATGATCTATTATTGATCAGCTTTATATAAACATTTGATTGTTTATCAAGCAGATATTTTTAGTTTTATATTACTATTCTTTTTGCACTTTGTACTTGGTTGAACTAGCTGACTGGTAAGAATTCTCAGGAAGACTAAACTCAATTTAGCATTAGTCTAAGAAAAATTTAATTAGAAATATGATACATTGGTAGCATAGTAAATCATGTAATAAATTCCTGAGCTCATTGTGAAGGATTGTGAGTTATGGACTAATTTGAATAATCCAGCCCAACTGAGAATTGCCTCACTGTCATTTGTATATGAAGAAAAGCAGCCTGGTGGTGACTGATCTGTTTTTACTGTCAGTTGAAGTGATTTCTAAATAAAAAGAAAGAGTTGCTGAGAGCTTAGGATGAAGGATGTTCAGAAATGTTTTTCTCTTTGAGATTTATTTACTTATCCTTATTACTCCTGTAGGATTACAAATAATGTACTTCAGGCCAGTCAGCGTTAACATTCGTATGTCTTTTGTGCAGACAGAAATGCAGGGTGCTGGTAATGGTGGGGACCACAGAGAAGGGAAAATGGAATGTGGGTGGGATAGAATTCTGCCAAATAAGATAATGTGCAATATATTCATCAAGGTCATAGGCTTAAATGCCTTTGGGAGTGTGTGAGCATCCTCGTGAGTTGAAGAAAACATGTCTCGTTTCAGAAGTCATACCTCCAGAAAGCATTGAATTGTTGCAATGAATGAATCCAGTCTTAGTGTTGCTAAAGTGTGGGATCCACCAATAAATGAATTGTATCCCAGATGAAGCTCAGCACTCATTTACAGGAAGCAACAAAATATAGACACCCAGAAATGTAACATCGACTAATATGTCTTGCAGCCATGTCTAAAAAATTACTAATATGTCTAAAAAATCAATAATAGAAAATTATTGCTCATAAGGAGAAAAAGTCAATAGAAACAGATTTAGAAATGAAATGGGATAAGAAGGCAAAAATTTGAAAACAGTTTTCATAAATATATTCAAAATAAATATAAAATATTACAAATAGAAAGTTGACCAAGGGAATCTAATGAAAAATAACACTTTCATTATGGAAGCCAAATAATCTGTTGCCTAATGATGTCACTAAAAATAAAATGCATGAGTTTTGATGTGTGTATTTGTGTGTATGTAACTTGAAATACAGATACAAGCTGTCTAAAAAGCAAAAAGTGTTACTTTGGACCTCCAGACTCAGTAATGAAACGTATGCATATACAAATTACCAGATAGAGATGATGTGTTTTGAACATGAAACAGGGTTTCTTTTTTTTAACATTTCAGTAGTAGTTGTATGGCAAACACATACATAAACACACAGAAACTTACTCCTTTTTAGATATATTGAATTAGATTATGTGGGATATATTTAAGTCTTTAAATATAGCATCCTTCCACACTTACCCAAGTGAAAAAGTTGATCATGAAAAAGAAGAAAAAGTATTTCATTTTCATTAATTTTCTTTTCTAATAAGAATTATTTGAAAGTTAAAATTTGTTGTTTTTTTTTTCCACTTCAGAGAGAGAGAGAGAGAGTTGAAGAAATAAGAAGAAAAGCATTGTTGAGCTGAATGCTAGCAGCAGGCTCTTGACTTTTACAGCAACTAAGCTCTTGGGTTCAATGGATAGCTTCTCCAAATTATCCAAATGACTTTAATGTAGAACAACCTGTGCTGTGCAGATACTGGCAAGAAAGGAAAGCAGATTTAACACTTCCTTTCAGTACTGAACCAAAATTGGCATAGTTTATAAATTATTAATTCTTATTTTAATGATCTTGATTCAAAAGATAAGCAAATTCACTTCAGATTAACTAAACCAAGTAGGTTGCATCGAGTTTTGTGAGCACAGTTAAGGTCTGAATTTGGTATGGGTCACTGAAATATTATCAAGGAATTCCACTTTAAGTATTTCCCAGAGGGAATTCCAACTGTCTTACCCAATTTTGTGGGGTTGTGCAACTTGCTTGGTTCTCACCCTTAGTGTTCTAATTCCTTGGGCTTGTGGAAGAGCTTGATTTTTAAGTTTGTTTTGTTCTGGTTTTTGGTTTGCTAATAGTATGGTTTCTCTCCTTTGCTCCATCAAGATTTTTCACTGATTCTACTTCTGATAGGTTTTATAAGGTAGAGCAACTCTTCTTTGAGTCATGAAAACACTTCCTTACTAAATGTCACATAGAAAACCTGTGGGTAAAGTGGAGAAACATTTAGCTGCTTCTGAAAAGCCTCCCCATCCCAAGTCTCTGAGGAAAGTCCATGGACCTTTATCGGTAAAATAGAATAGGTATTACTTCTATCGCCATAGTATGTTAGGAGGATTATAATAAAATGAGGCTTTTAAAAATGTTTATCATATGGTAAAAATGTATCCTGACCTTTGATGATTTTAAGTAGGTTGTCATTGTTGTATCCTTAATGTATTTTAGAAATAGAAAATGAAGAATTCTGAATCTTTAGGCTTAGCTTTTCTAGATGAAACAGGATACTATACAAAGGAAAAATGGGTTCTTGAGATGGCTAGAGAGACGTATCAGCTCAGTTTTCCACTGATGACAAGGAAAATACCTTTCCCCTTTCACGTGTGTGAATTCATGGACAAATGCCTGAATGTTTCAGAACAGTTTCAGGCTTAATTATTGTGAAGATATTACAAAGAGTTCCTGTACACCCCACGCCAACAATCCTCTGTTGCTAAAATCTTAGTTTGGTACATTTATTACAAGAAACAAATCAATATTGATACATTAGTTACTTAAGTATATAAATTATTCCAGTTTCATCTACTTCTTTTTTTTTGCTATTCTAAGATGCTGTCTAGAATATTACATTTTTTGTCATGTTTCATAGACACTTTTTGACTGTGACAATTTTCTCAGATTTTCTTTGTTTTTGAGGATCTTGACTGCTTTGAAAAATATTGGTACAGTAATTTTCAGAATGTACTTCACTGAAGTTTTTCTGCTGGTCTTTTATGACCATATTGGTATACTGTGTTTCTGAGAGGAAGGCCACAGAGGTGACGTGCCATTTTCATCACATTATTCAAGGATATAGCTTATCAACATGATTTATTACTCTGGATGCTAACCTTGATCACCTGACTTGATACAGTGTTTGTCAGATTTGCTTACTGTAAAGTTATTCTTTTTGCTTCCTTTTCTCTGCTATTTGGAAACAAAGTCCACACTTAAGGAGCAGGAAGTTATGCCCCACTTCCTTAAGGACAAAGTATCTGTTAATAATTTGTGATTCTTTTGCATGGGAGATTGGCGATTGGTTTATTTTCCCCTATTTATTCAATCATTTATATAACTTAGTATGGATTATTATATACTATTATATACTTTAGGTTATACGTCCTACTATTTCATTTACTTGTGCTCATCTTTTTCAGTTTTGGCCATTTGGAGTCCTTTGATTTGGTCTAAAATGCTCCAGGCTCATCTTCTGTATTTGTTGCCCCAGTCCTAGTATCAGCCATTTCTCCAAGGAGCTCTGGCTCCTTTAATCAGAATGGTCTTAGAAACCGAGATCTTGTACAAAGTATACTCACTGCTACTGATGTGCCATTGTTCCTAAGTGCTTTCAAGCAGACAGTGCTGGAAATATATGCATATATACTAATCTATGTTCATATATATGTAAAATATACAAATATTTCTACATGTAGCCATCTGTATTATACTGTATTAAGCTAAATATGACTTCATACTGATGTCTTCAACTTTAACTTAAGTCATTATCACATGGTTTGTATTAGCCTTCTTCACCATTGCATTAGTTTCCTATTGCTACTGTAACAAATGACCACAAATTATGTGGCTTAAAACAACACAAACTCACTATCTAATAGTTCTGTGTGTCCAAAATGGGGCAACCTCATTAGGCTAAAATAAAATGTCAGTATGGCTGCTGTGTTTTTTCTGAAGGACCTATAGGAGAATCTATTTCTTTACCTTTTCCAGCTTCTGTAGGCTACATTTGAATGTTTATAGCATCTCTATTATTGTTGTTATTATTACTTTGAGACAGAGTTTTGTTCTTGTTGCCCAGGCTGGAGTGCAATGGCATGATCTTGGCTCATTGCAACTACTGCCTCCCAGATTCAAGTGATTCTCCTGCCTCAGCCTCCCGAGTAGCTGGGATTACAGGCATGCACTACCACACCAGCTAATTTTTTGTATTTTTAATAAAAATGGGGTTTTACCATGCTCGCCAGACTGGTCTTGAACTCCGGACCTCAGGCAAATCATCCACCTTGGCCTCCTATGGTACTGAGATTACAGGTGTGAACCACCATGCCTGACCTAACAGCTTTATTATAATCACCTCAAACTATAAGCTCATATAAACATTTGAATGTAGGATACTATTTTTTAAATTGGGTAAATACTTAGGGGCACAATTGCTGGATTATAAATAAAGATTATGTTTAATTTTTTAAAATCCAACAAACTGTTATCTTAAGTGGGTGTATCATTTTGCATGACCACCAACTACAAATCAGCATTCCTGTTTCTCCATATACTCACTAGCAGCTGATACTGTCAGTTTAAAAATTTTTTGTCATTCTGACCTGTGCAAACTTGTATCTTATTGTTTTAATTTATAATTTGTTAATGGCAAATACTGTTGAACACATTTTATATGCTTATTTGATATCTGGAGATATATATATATTTTATTAAAGTTCTCGGGTACATGTGCAGAATGTACAGGTTTGTTACATAGGTATACACATGCCATGGTGGTTTACTGCATGCATCACCCCGTCATCTACATTACGTATTTCTCCTAATGCTGTCCCTCCCCAATCACCCCACCTCCTCCTATCCCTCCCCTAGCCCCTACATCGAGACAGGCCCTCGTGTGTGATGTTCCCCTCCCTGTGTCTATGTGTTCTCATTGTTCAACACCCACCTATGAGTGAAAGCATGTGCTTTTTGGTTTTTTGTTACTGTGTCAGTTTGCTGAGAATGATGGTTTCCAGCTTTATCTACATCCCTGCAAAGGACATGAACTGATCCATTTTTATGGCTGCGTAGTATTCCATGGTATATATGTGACACATTTCCTTTATCCAGTCTATCATTGGTGGGCATTTGGATTGGTTCCAGGTCTTTGCTATTGTGAACAGTGCTGCAATAAACACGTTTGCATGTGTCATTATAATAGAATTATTTATAATCCTCTGGATATATACCCAGTAATGGGATTGTTGGGTATTTGAAATGGTATTTCAATTACTAGATCTTAGAGGAATCGCCATACTGTCTTCCACAATGGTTGAACTACTTTACACTCCCACCAACAGTGTAAAAATGTTCCTGTTTCTCCACATCCTCTCCAGGATCTCTTGTCTCCTGATTTTTTAATGATCGCCATTGTAACTGGTGTGAGATGGTATCTCATTTTGGTTTTGATTTGCATTTCTCTAATGACCAGTGATGATGAACTTTTTTTCATATGTTTGTTGGCCACATGAATGTCTTCTTTTGAGAAGTGTCTGTTCATATCTTTTGCCCACTTTTTGAGGGGGTTGGTTTTTTTTCTTGTGAGTTTCTTTTAATACTTTGTAGATTCTGGATATTAGCCCTTTGTCAGATAGGTAGATTGCAAAAATTTTTTCCCATTCACTCTTGGGAATGAGAAAAAGTTGCCCATTCACTCTAATGATAGTTTCTTTTGCTTTGCAGAAGCTCTTTAGTTTAATTAGATCCTATTTGTCAATTTTGGCTTTTGTTGCCATTGCTTTTGGTGTTTTAGTCATGAAGTCCTCATCCATGCCTATGTCCTGAATGGTATTGCCTAGGTATTTTTCTAGGGTTTTTTATGGTGTTAGGTCTTATGTTTAAATCTTTAATCCATCTGGAGTTAATTTTTATACAACGTGTAAAGAAGGGATCCAGTTTCTGCTTTCTGCATATGACTAGCCAGTTTTCTCAACATTATTTATTATATAGGGAATCCTTTCCCCATTGCTTGTTTTTGTCAGGTTTGTCAAAGATCAGATGGTTGTAGTTTTCTCAGGAGAGGTTATGGTTCTAGTATTATGCCCATTTAAAAATTGTGTTTCTGTTTACTTTTTGGTGAATTTTAAGAGGTCTTGGGCTTGGTTTAATGGCACATGCTGATAATCTCAGCTACTTGGGTGGCTGAAGCAGAAGGATCACTGGAGCCCAGGAGTTTGAGGCCAGCCTGGGCAACGTAGCAGAAATTCATCTCAAAAACAAAAACAATAAAACAAATAAATAAGCAAAAAATGTTCTTGGTATTTTTTAGATACAACTCCGTATCAGATATGTGTTTAACAATTATATTTTTCCAGTCTGTGGCTTGTCTTTTTATTCTCTTACACTGTTTGACAAACCAGAATTTTAAATTTTAATGAAGTCTACTTTATTTAATTTCATGGAGTAGTGTCTAATTTTAAAACTGATCACCAAACCCAAGGTCATGTAGATTTTTTGTTATGTCTTTCTCAGTAGGTTTAATATTTTACCTCTGTGTCTATTTTTCATGTTGAGTTAATTGTTAAATAAAATGTAATGGCAAGGTTAAGGTTCTTTTTCCTTATATGGGCATCCAGTTTTTCCAGAACCATTTACTGGAATGACACAATTTGGATTTCCTTTAATCTGTTATCAAATACCAGTTGATTATATACCTATGGGTCTGTATCTGCTGTCTTAGTCCATTTGGGGTGCTATAGAAAAGTACTACAGACTGGATAGTTTATAAACAATAGGAATATATTCTTTACAACTCAGTAGGCTGAGAATTTAAAAATCAAGGTGCCAGCAGATTTGGTGTCCAGTGAGGGCCCACTTTCTAACTCATAAATAGTACCTTCTTGCTGTGTCTTTACATGGTGGAAAGAGCAAACAAGTTCCCTCAGGCCTCTTTGATGGGGACACTAATTCAATGATCTAATTACCTCCCAAAACTCTACCTCTTAATAGCATCACAGTGGGGTTTAGGATATAAAAACACAAATTTTGGAGCAACACAAACATTTCTAAACACAGAATATTAGTTCTTTATTCTGTTTGATTGATGGATGTGGCTACTTTTTCACCAGGAGCACACTATCTTAATGTAGCATTAGAGTTAGACTTGAAATCGGGTAAGGAGAGTTCTCCAACTTTAGTTTTCTTCTCCCATTGTATGTTAGCTCTTCTAGGACCTTTTCCTTTCCATGTAAACTTTAGTATTGTTTGTCAATAGCTATAAAATAGATTGCTCAGGTTTTGTCTGAGATTGCATTTAATCTATAGATCAAGTTGTAAAAATTTGGCATCATAGCAATATTGAGTCTTCTAACCCAAAAACAGAATATTTTTTCATTTTTAAAATCATTCAATTTTTATCACTGTTTTGCACTTTTGTTTATGAGTCCTGTGGTATTTTGTTGGATTTATGCATATTTCAACTTTTGTGTGCTATTTTAAATATTTTTAAAAAATGTTATATTCCAATTGTTTATTGCTAATATATCAGAAAGCAATTTATTTTTGTATATTAACCATGTATGCCACAATCTTGTCATTCTCACTTAGTAGTTGCAGGACTTCTTGATAATTATTTGATATTTTCTACATAGACAATCATACCATCTGTTAATAGTGACAGTTTTATTTCTTCCTGTCTAATCTGTACAATTTTATTTTTATTATCTTACCGCACTAGCTAAAGCTTCCCATGTACTCCCTGTCTACTCAAGGTAATTGAGGAGAAAGTGAAAGGAGACATACTGGCCTTGTTCACAGGCTTAGATAATCAGCATCCAGTTTCTCACCATTAAATAGATTATTCACAAGAAATAGATAATTGAGTTACTTTATCAAATTAAGGAAGTTAATTGTCTAGTGTTGACATGGCTTCAGTGGTCACAGCCTTGTGGAAAATAACAGTTAGTTGGCATACAACCCCTGGAATGGCCTCAAGAAGAAAAGGCACAAGGTCTACTGTAAAGACTAAAATAAAAACCAAATCCCTTAATGCACAGACATATTCAGACTTCCACAAGCACGAAGAACATTCAGGGAAATAATGACTCACAAAATGCAAACAAATAAGGTGTCAGAATGACTGTAAAGTGATGGAGATTTATGATCTCTCAGAGAAGTAATTAAAGATATCTGTTTTATGGAAGCCCAATGAGTGTCAATGAAAGACAGAGATTCAATCCAGAAATCAAATAAAAAAATCTACAGCTATTCGGGGACTTGAAGTTCAAGTCACCAATCAGCTTTAACCCAAATAAAAACACTCCAAGACATATCATAATCAAGCTCTAAAAGGCAAAAGACAAAAGGCAAAAGAGGATCATGAAAACAGTGAGAAAAAGCAAATAACATATAAGTGACGTCAAATATTTCTAGCAGCAGATGTCTTAACAGAAATTATGCAGGCCAGGATGGAAAGAAAAAATATATTCAGAATGCTGAAGTTAAAAAAAGAAAAAAGCCAAACAGTAGTATTTTTTTTTCTTTTCTTTTTTTTTTGAGATGGAGTCCTGCTTTGTTTCCCAGGCTGGAGTGCAGTGTGGTGATCTTGGCTGACTGCCACCTCTGCCTTCCAGGTACAAGCAATTCTCCTACCTCAGCCTCCTCAGGAGATGGAATTATGGATGCACACCAACATGCCCAGCTAATTTCTGTATTTTTAATAGAGATGGGGTTTCACCATGTTAGGCAGGCTGGTCTTGAATTCCTGACCTTGTGATCCACCCACCTCAGGCTCCTAAAGTAGTGGGATTATAGGAGTAAGCCACCATGCCCAGCCCAAACAGTAATAATTTAACCAACAAAGTAAATCATCAGAAATGAAGGAAAGGTAAAGATCTTCTTAAACAAAAAACAAACCTGAGGGAATATATTCCTACGAGACTTGGTTTACAAGGAATGCTAAAGAAAGTTACTTAAAACAAAAATAAAAAATGCTAATGATTGTATGATTGCCATACTAATATTCTAATCATAGTGTTTAAACCATTTACATGTTTAGTAAGAAGACTAAAGAATACCATTAAAATAATAACTACAACAAATTTTTAGGAAATAGGTAATGTAAAAATGTAAATCATAGCATCACTTCAAAATGTGGGAGGAGATGGGAAATAATAGGTGCAAACTTTTTTTGTTTGATTTGGTTGTTTGTTTTATATCTTGTGCCAAAAATGTTGGTATCAGTTTTAAATATTTGCTATAACTACAGCATGTTTTCTCTAAGCTTCATTGTAACTACAAAGCAAAAATCAAACATAGATGCGTGGAAAACAAAAACAAACAAATTTAAACCAGAGGGGAAATAACCACAAAAAAGACAGCAAGAAAAGAAGAGAGGAGTTCAGAAAAATAACTGGTAAACAAGTAATAAAATGATAGTAGTAAGGCCTTACCTGTCAATAATAATGTAAATGTAAATGTACTCAATTATACAATAAAAAGACATAGAATGGTTGAATGGATAAGAAAACAAGATCTAGTGCTGGTTTTCAAAGGGAATGCTTCCAGCTTCTCCCCATTTAGTATGCTGTTGGCTGTGGGTTTGTCATAAATGGCTCTCATTATTTTGAGTACATTCCAACAATACTGAGTTTATTGAGAGTTTTTAGCATGAAGGGGTGTTGAATTTTATTGAAGTCCTTTTCAATAGAATGCATCTATTGAGATAATCCTGTGGTTTTTGTCGTTGGTTCTGTTTATGTGTTGGATTATGATTACTGATTTGCATATGTTAAACCAGCCTTGCATACCAGGGATAAAACTGACGTGGTTGTGGTGGATAAGCTTTTTGATGTGCTGCTGGATTTGGCTTGACAGTATTTTACTGAGGATTTTTGTATTGATGTACATGAGGGATATGGGCCTGAAATTTTCTTTTCTTGTGATGTTTTTGCCAGCTTTTGGCATCACGATGATGCTGGCCTCATAAAATGAGTTAGGGAAGAGTTCCTCTTTTTCTATTGTGTGGAATAGTTGCAGAAGGAATGGTACCAGTTCCTCTCTGTACCTCTGGTAGAATTCGGCTGTGAGTCCATCTGGTCCTGGAATTTTTTTGGTTCATAGGCTATTAATTACTGCCTCAATTTCAGACCTTGTTATTGGTCAATTCAGGGGTTTGACTTCTTCCTGGTTTATTCTTGGGAAGGTGTAAGTGTACAGGAATTTATCCATTTCTTTTAGATTTACTGGTTTATTTGCATAGAGGTGTTTATTGTATTCTCTGATGGTTGTTTGTATATCTGTGGGATTGGTGTTGATATCCCCTTTATCATATTTTATTGCATCTATTTGATCCTTCTCTCTTTTTTTCTTTATTAGTCTGGCTAGCAGTCTATTTTCTTGATCTTTTCAAAAAATCAGCTCCTGGATTCATTGATTTTTTGAAGGGTTTTTCATGTCTCTATCTCCTTCAGTCTGCTCTGATCTTAGTTATTTCTTACCTTCAGTTAGCTTTTGAATTTGTTTGTTCTTGTTCCTCTAGTACTTTTAATCGTGATGTTAGGATATTGATTTTAGATCTTTCTTCCTGTCTCTTGTGGGCATTTAGTGTTATAAATTTTCCTCAACTCACTGCTTTAAATGTGTTCCAGAGATTCTGATGCATTGTGTCCTCTTTCTCACTGGTTTCAAAGAACATCTTTATTTCTGCCTTCATTTCATTATTTATCCAGTAGTCATTCAGGAACATGTTGTTCAGTTTCCATGTAGTTGTGTGGTTTTGAGTGAGTTTCTTAATCCTGAGTTCTAATTTGATCGTACCATGGTCTGAGAGACTGTTATAATTTCCATTCTTTTGCATTTGCTGAGGAGTATTTTACTTCCAATTATGTGGTCAGTTTTAGAATAGGTGTGATGTGATGCTGAGAAGAATGTATATTCTGTGGATTTGGGGTGGAGAATTCTGTAGATGCCTATTAGGCCCATTTGGTCCAGATCTGAGTTCAGGTCCTGGATATCCTTATTAATTTTCTGTCTTCTTGATCTGTCTAATATTGACAGTGGCATGTTAAAGTTTCCCACTATTATTGTGTGGGAGTTAAGTCTCTTTGTAGGTCTTTAAGAACTTGCTTTATGTATATGGGTGCTCCTGTATTGGGTGCATATATGTTTATGATAGTTAGCTCTTCTTATTGCAGTGAGCCCTTTACCATTATGTAGTACCCTTCTTTGTCTCTTTTGATCTTTGTTGGTTTAAAGCCTGTTTTATCAGAGACTAAGATTGCAACCTTTGCTTTTTGTTTGCTTTTCATTTGCTTGGTAAATCTTCCTCCACCACTTTATATTGAGCCTATGTGTGTTTTTGCACATGAGATGGGTCTCCTGAATACAGCACAGTGATAGGTCTTGACTCTTTATCCAATTTGCCTGTCTGTGTTAATTGGGACATTTAGCCCATTAACATTTAAAATTAATATTGTTATGTGTGAAATTGATCTTGCCACTATGATGCTAGCTGGTTGTTTTGCCCATTAGTTGATGCAGTTTCTTCATAGCATCAATGGTCTTACATTTGGTATATTTTTTGCAGTGGCTGGTACTGGTTGTTCCTTTCCATGTTTAGTAGTTTCTTCAGGTGCTCTTGCAAGGTAAGCCTGGTATTGACAAAATCTCTCTGCAGTTGCTTGTCTTTAAAGGATTTTATTTATCCTTTGCTTATGAAGCTTAGTTTGGCTGGATAGGAAATTCTGGGTTGAAAGTTATTTTCTTTAAGGATGTTGAATATTGGCCTCCACTCTCTTCTGGCTTGTAGGATTTCTGCAGAGAGATCTGTTGCGAGTCTGATGGGCTTCCCTTTGTGGGTAACCTGACATTTCTCTCTGGTTGCCCTTTGCATTTTTTTCTTCATTTAAACCCTGGTAAATCTGAAGATTATGTGTCTTGGGGTTGCTCTTCTTGAGGAGTATCTTTGTGGGGTTCCCTGTATTTCCTGCATTTGAATATTGGCCTGCCTTGTTAGTTAGGGAAACTTCTCCTGGGTAATGTCCTGAACACTGTTTTCCAACTTGATTTCATTCTCCCCGTCACTTTCAAGTACACTGATCAAATGTAGATTTGGACTTTTCACATAATCCCATATTTCTTGGAGGCTTTGTTCATTTCTTTTCACTCTTTTTTCTCTAATCTTGTCTTCTTGCTTTATTTCATTGAGCTGATCTTCAATCTCTGATATCCTTTCCTCCACTTGATCAATTTGGCTACTGAAATTTGTGTATGCTTCACAAAGTTCTCTGGCTGTGTTTTTCAGCTTCATCAGGCCATTTATGTTCCTCTTGAGGCTGGTTTTTCTAGTTAGCATTTTGTCTAAGCTTTTAATCAAGGTTCTCAGCTTCCTTGCATTGGGTTAGAATATGGTCCTTTAGCTCAGAGAAGTTTATTACCCACCTATGAAGCCTGCTTCTCTCCATTAGTCAAACTCATTATCTGTCCCATTTTGTGTCCTTGGTGGTGAGGAATTGTGATCCCTTGGAGGAGAAGAGGCGATCTGATTTCTGGAATTCTCAGCCTTTTTTGCACTGGTTTCTTCCCATCATTGTTGACTTATGTATCTTTGGTCTTTGAAGTTGCTCACCTTTGGGTGGGGTCTTTGAGTGGATGTCCTTTCTGTTGATGTTGAAACTATTTCTGTTTGTCAGTTTTTTCTTGTAGCAGTCAGTCCCCTCTGCTGCAGGTCTGTTGGAGTTTGCTGGAGGTTCACTCCAGACCCTATTTGCCTGGGAATCACCAGCAGGGGCTGCAGAACAGCAAAGATTGCTGCCTGTTCCTACCTCTGGTAGCTTCATACCAGAAGGGTACCCGCCAGATGTCAGCCAGAGCTCTCCTGTATGAGATGTCTGTCAGCCCCTGCTTGGAATTATTTGCCAGTCAGGATACAGAGGGGTCAGTGAGCCATTTGAGGAGGCAGTCTATCTCTTATCAGATCTCAAATGCTGTGCTGGGAAATCTGCTGCTGTCTTCAGAACTTCCAGGCAGGGACGTTTAAGTCTGATGAAGCTGTACCCACAGCTGCCCCTTTTCCCAGGTGCTCTGTCCCAGGAAGGTGGGGACTCTATTTACAACCCTGACAGGCTGCTGCATTTTTTCAAAGATGTCCTGCCCAGCAAGGAGGGAGTCTAGTGACACAGTCTGCCTGCAGAAGTTTTGCTGAGCTGCTGTGGGCTCCGCCCTGTTCAAACTTCCCTGCAACTTTGTTTACACAGGCCGGGTTAAAACCACTGACTTAAGCCTCAGCAATGGTGGATGCCCCTCCCCCCACCAAGCTTGAGCATCCCAGATCAAGCTCAGACTGCTGTGCTGGCTGCGGGAATTTCAAGCTAGTGGATCTTAGCTTGCTGGTCTTTGTGGGGGTGGGACCTGCCAAGATAGATCACTTGGCTCCCTGGCTTCAACCCCCTTTTTCAGGGGAGTGAATGGTTCTGTCTCACCGGCATTCCAGGCACCACTGGGGTATTAAAAAAAAAAAAACTGCTGTGGCTAGCTCATTGTCTCCCCAAATGGCTGCCCAGTTTCGTGCTGGAAACCCAGGGCCCTGGTGTTGTAGGCACTAGAGGGAATCTCTTGGTCTGTGGGTTGGGAAGACCATGGTAAAACCACAGTATCTGGTCTGGAGTGCCAGGAACAGTCCCTATTGGCTTCCCTTGGCTAGGAGAGTGAGTTCCCTGGCCCCTTGCGTTTCCTGGGTGAGGCAGTGACTCCCCCTGCCACCCTGCTTTGGCTCACCCTCCTTGGGCTGCACCCACTCTCCACCCAGTCCCAGTGGGATGAACCAGGTACCTCAGTTGGAAATGTGGAGATCACTCACCTTCTGTGTCACTCTCGCTGGGAGCTGCACACTGGAGCTGTTCTAGTCAGCTATCTTGCCAGCAATCCCAGTGTTTTTCCTTATGTATTCTGGTATTGATTCCTTGCCAGATGGATATTTTGCAAATATTTTCTCCCATTCTGTGGGTTGTCTCTTCACTTCATTTTTTCTTTTTCTGTGCAGAAACTTTTTAGCTTGATAATCTCTTTTGTCTATTTTTGCTGTGGTTGCCTTTGCTTTTGAGATCTTCCCTTTCAAAAAAACAACTTTGCCCAGACTGATGTCCTGTAGCATTTTCTCAATATTTTCTTCTCATAATTTATAGTTTCGGGTCTTAAATTTAAGCCTTTAATCTATTTTCAATTGATTTTTGTATATGGCAAAAGAGAAGTCTCTAGCTATTTCTTCTACATGTGGATATCTAGTTTTTCCAGCACTATTTATTTTAAAAGAGTCTATCCCTTCCCCAGTGTATGTTCTTGAAGTTTTATGTCAGTTCCATGGTGTTTTAATTACTATAGCTTTGTTAGAATAATATGAAATCAGGTAGTGTGATATTTCTAGCTTTGCTTTGTTTTGCTTAGGATTGCTTTAGCTATTTGGGGTCTTTCATAATTTTATATGAGTTTTAGGTTTTTAAAAAAATTTCTGTAAGAATGTCTTTGGCATTTTGATAGGGATTGTGTTGCATATGTATATTGTTTTGGATACTATAGCATTTTAAACAATACTCATTATTCTAGACCATAGTGTGAAATATTTCCATTTTGTGTCCTTTTAAATTTATTTTATCACTGTTTTATAGGTTTACTTGTAGAGATTTTTCACTTTTTCCATTTATTTTATTCCTATGTATTTTGCTGTTTTGTAGTTATTGTAAATGGAATTGTTTTCTTGATTTTTTTTTGTCAGATGGATCACTGTCAGTGTCAAATATACATTTCCAAAGTTAAATCATGTATGTTTTTTAAGTTCTCATAATTTGATTTGTTTACTTCTTTTGCCTTTGCTGTGATGCATGCATAGGTTTTTCTGTTTACAAGCTTTGTTTTCAAAAATTGTAATTTGTGAAAAGCTTCAGGGTCTTAAAATTTTTGATCCTTTATATTTACTGATGACTTTTATTAAAAATTTCCAATAGTTATTGAATAAAATGTAACAAGGGAGTTACTTGTAAAAGTTTATTACCATTATAGAACAAAGATTGATTCATGAAGTAGTTGTCTAAGGACTCAAACATTACTTAATTTCTAGGCACAGAAAGACAAATATCACCTGTTCTCACTGATATTTAGGGGCTAAAACCAATGTATCTTATGGAGGTAGAGAGTAGAATGCTGGTTACCAAAAGCTGGAAAGAGAAGAAGGGAAGGAGTATGAAGAAAGATTGGCTAATGGGTATAAAAATACAGATACATAGGAGAAATAAGTTCTAGTATTTGATAATATAGTAGAGAAATTAGAGTTAACAAGTTATTGTATATTTCAAACTAGCTAAAATAGAATAATTGTAATGTTCTCAACACATAAAATAAATATTTGAGGTGACTGATATCCCTCCTTCAAAAATAACTAAACTAAATTAAATAAATAATATAGTCCTGGAAAAATAATTCAATTGAGCTACAAAGAAAGAAAACACATAATCCCATGCTAAAGCATATACATAAAAAATTAAACAGCTTTTTACAAAAGTTCTTTTAATATCTTTAATATTTCTACATATAATTTTTTTTGCATATTTTCACAATAAAAGTTTCTATTTCATTTGGCAGAATATCATAGCTTGTTTTGGATGTGAATATACATATTATGTGTGTACCAAAACCAACTCCAATTATATTTCTCCAAGCTTTCTTAATTTAGCAAAGCCATTCTTACTGTGCTCTACCAAAATTTATATTAACATCACAAAACAAATAATTTAATCTTCAACACTGAGTTTTTAAGCTGATGTTACATGCATCTTCACAATATCTGATGTTTCATTTTGACAGAATAAAGATCCAGAAGCTTTAATTTTAGTCCATGAATTTGATAAAAAACAAAATCAAACTAATTGAATTAACTGTTTCTTTTTCCTTCAAAGCAACTGATGACATTGATATAATATTCGAAATATTTAACCATTTGCAAATTATTTTTATGCTAATGGAGCCAACGTTTTAACAGATATTACTTCACTTTTTTATTTGTATAATGAGAAAATTTAGAATTAAAAATGTACAAAAGTGTTTTAAAAGCCTTGTTTGATCTAAATGAAAAGTCATGCTTCACAAAGTGACACATAAAAATATCTTCTGCAGCTACATTTTAAATTTTAAGAAAATTTTAAAACAGATTCTGATATTTCTTCAGCATGTTTGTTCTCTTGGTTTCATGTGATTAGAAATGGCCATCCCAAAGTTCAGCAAATGTTGAAAAACACTTGGTGTCAGTTACACATTTATTATAAGCTCTTTGGATAAAAGAAAATTCATTGCTTATTTTTTATTTAACATGTACTTTTCTGAGATGATTTCTCAATAAATGATTTATTTAAAAATAATCAGAAAAGCATTACCAAGAAATAAGATGAATGTATCATGATAAATATACAGTATAGAATAAAATTTTAAAACTACATAGCAAGAGTACTTATACCATTCTCTATATGCTTAAGAGCAGATTTAAATTTCTTATACATCTCAATGCAAATCTAGCCTATAATTTCTCATATTTCTTATTGCTCATGACTGGTGGCTTGACAGCATTATGAATGTGGTACAAACTGCAGCATAGAACACTTCACAACTGGCTATACCTTTAAGTGGGCAACAGGGCAGCAATGTGGATACTTCTCCCATTATCACTCAAGATTAGCGACAGTTATATGTTCCTAGCAGCTTGCATCCTACCTAGTGCACTTTATTTTACCAGTAAATGCCTGAGATGTTATTCTTGAAAGGGGTGCGCTACTTATACTGTATCCAGAAAGGGTCAGTGGAAAAGAGGGAAATACACTAAATATCTTTCAAATTTAACCATGTATTAAAGTGAGAAATCTGCCCACTGCACAACTGTTTCTCTTACATGTTATTAGAAAAGACCATGATAGAAGTTACAATTAAAAAGTGGAGGTCTAGCAAACCCATCCTAGATTATTTTAATGCAACTATTAATAACAATACTTCTTTTCTAAAAGAGGGATAACCATAAAGGGAAAATTTAAATAGACAAAACTTCCAGTTCCTGGTCTGACATGTCAGCTTGGAAGTCATCACTTCTGTCTTCACAACAAGAAAAAAGCTGAACAAACTGGAAGTCAACAGCTCTTCTTAGATTATTCAGACAATTGAGGTCACACGGCAGTCTGTCACTCTGTAAACTGGAGAGACAGGCAGATACAGAGGATCACAGCTCATTGGCAGTGGGAGCTGCTGCTAGAACCTGGCAGGGACACTTAAAGCATAATTGACTACTGAAGACTGAGTGTGGGCTTTCTTGAGAAATAAAAATTCCTGGGGTCCTAGCTTAAGGAAGTCCCTATACTTTATAACTTTTGTGTCTAAGAGTTCTATGAGGTTGTCGTGGTGAATATTAAAGAAAAATTCTCTTGTGCTTCTGTCAGGGTGAAGGAGAAATTAGCTGTTTTTGAAATAAGCCCACAGTGTTCTGTTCTCCTTAATAATGGCCTGCCCTCAAGGAAAACTATTTTACCAGAGCCTAATCTTCATGGATTTTACTAGAGCCTAACCAACTTGGGGAAAGGGAAAATACCCAACTCCAGCCACCTGTAGCCTTCCATGTGGGGAAGGAAAATATCTAATGCTGGCCCCCTCTTGCCATGTTGTATCACCTAAAGGGAGGAGGGAGAAGTTGAGAAGTACTTTTGAAGATCATAGCCCAAGGGCACAGACTTACTAAAAGACTGAGACCCTAATAAGATTATAGAACATTTCCTCTCTCATCTTACCACCACATCAATAAGGCTCTTATATAATAATAGAAAATTAGAGCTCAATGAACTGTACATCTTAGACCCTATTTAAGAAATAGTCTTTAGGGAAACCCAGAGACAACTGAGGAGACAAAAACACTACCAAAAATGTTTACACCTATAAGGAAAGTGAATGTAGACACAGATCAACTTCTAGCCAGATAAACATAAAACTCCACACTAAAGGTGTATTTACCCCAGTTCCTTTTACTGAAACTGTCCAGCTTAAAAAATGAGGCATTCCAGAAGGCAAAAAGCACACTCTGAAGAGACAAGACAAATATCAGAATCAGACTCAGTTGTACCAGAAATTTAGGAATTATCAGGTTGGGAATCAGAGGAAATGTGAGAAATAAAGAATGTCTTTGATGTGCTTATTAGTAAGCTGAAGATGGTCAAGGAAAGGCTCAATGAGGTTGAATAAATGTCAATAGAAACTCCCCAAACTTCTCTCAAAGAGACAAAAGAAAGAATAAAAAAGGAGTAGAATATTTAAGAACTGTGGTACAATTACAAAAGTTGTAATATGCATATTGTGGAAATATTAAATTACCCATTACATAATATATTAATGGAAATTGTCCTAGTGATGGCACATAACATGATATAGGAAGGGAAATGGACAAAATCAAGATGACTGAAAGATTTTTTTTTCTAAAACACAATATATGTCTCTGAAAGCTTTAATGACTTTCCATACCAAGTGTTTAAGAGTGCAGGTTCTGGAACTATAATGCTTGGGTACAAACCTCAGCTCCATAGTTTACTATCACATGGATCATAGGCAAGCTTACTTCATCTGTCTGAGGATCAGTTACCTTATAAAATTGGGCTAATCATGGAGTCTAACTCATGAAGTTGATGTGATGATGAAATGAGATAATGTATATTAAATTTTAGAATTGTTCCTGGCCTGCAAACATTAGAACATTAGAAAGTATTGTCATTGTTGTCATATGTAAAGCAGTATTTTCCCTAGTGTATTCTATAGAACACTAGATTCCAGGGGTGTTAAGAATTACCAGGAACATGCTCCACAATAAAGAACTTTTACGAAATATCTAACTACATAAAAATTAAAAACGGTCTCTTTACTATATAACTTCTAAAATGTTATGCATTTTAGAGAAGGGGAATTAATATGAAGCATTTCTCAAATATATTTGTCAACCTAAAAGGAAGAAGCTGAGGTAACAAATGTAATATAGAGGTTACTTGAGCCAAAGTTAGGAAATCTTCCCAAGATATACTTTTGTGTTGCCTTGGAGAATGCTCCATTGGCTTTTGTTATAAGCAGGTTTTTTTTTTTTTTTTTAAATTGTATTTGGGCTCTGGGGTACATGTGCACATCTTGCATCCTGCAGGATCGTTGTATAGGTACATACATGCCATGGTGGTTTGCTGTCTCCATCCCCTCACCCCCATCACCTACATCAGACATTTCTTTTGGTGTTATCCCTCTCTATCCTCCCCACCCCCATAGTTGCCCCCCTCCCCTCCACCCCCCACCGCCGCCTAACCCTGTGAGTGTTGTTCCCTTCCTTGTGCCCAATTGTTTTCATTGTTCATCACCCGCCTATGAGTGAAAACATGTGGTGTTTGGTTTTCTGTTCTTGTGTCAGTTTGCTGAGAATGATGGTTTCTAGGTTCATCCATGTCTCTACAAAGGACATGAACTTATTGTTTTTTATGGCTGCATAGTATGCCATTGTGTATATGTGCATATTTTTTTTTTGTTCAGTCTTTCATCGATGGGCATTTGGGTTGGTTCCAGGTCTTTGCTATCGTAAACAGCACGGCAATGAACATATGTGTGCATGTGTCTTTATGATAGAACCATTTATAATCCTTTGGGTATATACCCAGTAAGGGGATTGCTGGGTCAAATGGAATTTCTATTTCTAGATCCTTGAGGAATCACCACACTGTCTTCCACAATGTTTGAACTAATTTACACTCCCACCAATAGTGTAAAAGTGTTCCTTTTTCTCCACATCCTCTCCAGCATCTGTTGTCTCCAGATTTTTTTAATGTTCGCCATTCTAACTGGCATGAGATGGTATCTCAATGTGGTTTTGATTT